>CM077090.1:5893096-6086662 GCA_039513925.1 Platanthera zijinensis | reverse complement strand
CCTTCCCGAGTGCTCTAACCCCTCGAGATCTTGCGAAGGGGTGGTCGGTGACCACCCTAATCGAGTGCGCTTGAAAGTATGGACAAAGCTTCCTTGCCGAAACGACCAAGGCGTAAGCCAGCTTCTCCAGGATGGGGTAGCGGAGCTCCGCCTTTTTCAGGATTCGGCTTACATAATAGACGGGTAGCTGCTTCTTCCCCTCTTCCCTAACCAAGACGGAGCTCACAGCTTCCACCCCCACTCCGAGATACAAGACCAGGTCTTCCCCCTCTTTGGGACTTTGGAGCAGCGGAGCCTGGGAGAGTTGCCTCTTCAGCCTTTGGAAAGCCTCTTCGCAATCGGCCGTCCATTCGAACACCTGATTACTACGGAGCACCTTGAAGAAAGAGGAGCACTTATCCCCAGACCGAGAGAGGAACCTGCTCAGTCCGACCAACTTTCCCGTCAAGCGCTGGACCTCCTTAGCGTTGCGAGGTGATTCCAAGTCCAATATGGCCTTTACCTTGTCCGGGTTAGGCTCCACCCCCGCCGGAGTCAAGAGGTGTCCGAGAAACTTCCCACGACCGGCCCCGAAGACACACTTCAAGGGGTTCAACCTCATCTTGAATCTCCGCAGGGTGGCAAACGTCTCCTCCAAGTCCCGCAAATGGGAATCCACGCACTTGCTTTTAACCATCAGGTCATCGACGTAGACCTCTAGATTCTTCCCCCTTTGGTCTCGAAAGACTCGATCAATCATGCGTTGGTATGTTGCCCCTGCGTTTTTTAACCCAAAGGGCATCATCTTATAGCTGAAGCATCCCTCCCTCGTGATGAAGGAGACGTCTTTGATATCAGGAGGGTGCATCCGGATCTGGTGGTAACCTGAAAAAGCATCCAAAAAACTCATAACAGAAAAACCAACGGCTGAGTCAACCAGCGCGTCGATTCGAGGCAGGGGATAGCAATCCTTAGGACATGATTTATTTAACAAGGAAAAATCGATACACATACGCCACTTTCCTCCCCCTTTTTTCACCATCACCACATTGGAGATCCAGCCTGGATACTGGATCTCCGAGACGAAACCCGCCTCCAGAAGCTTCCTGACCTCCTCTCGGATGGGCTCCTCCAGCTTGGTGGCGATGACCCTCATCTTCTGGCGTATGGGGCGAGTCCTCGGGTCCAGGTTCAAGCGATGGCAAGCCACGTCTGCGTTGATGCCCGGCATATCTGCCGCGCTCCAAACGAAGATATCGATGTTGCTCTGGATGCAGGCTAGCATCCGCCCCTGGTCCTCGAGGCTTAAGCCTCCGCTGATCCGCACCTTCTGTACTTGCCCTGCCCTGGTAAGTATCTCCATCTCCACTACTTCCTCGGCCGGCTCCAGCTTTGGCCGCTCCCATCTTGCCCTTGCCTCCTCCTGCCTAACTTCTTCTTCTTCGACCTCGTCAACCCCCATTGCCTCCACCAGGCCTTCTCCTTGCCTCTGCTCTCCTTCCTTTGCCTCTCCCAGGCCCATCTCTTCTACCTCCGCTGCCTTCCCCACTGCCTTCTCCATGCTCGCTTCCTCACCCTCGACACTCCCTTCTTGGCCAGCCATCTCTTCCTCCAGCTCCTCTGCCTCAACCATCCACGACCCGGTGTTTACCGCCGTCACATAGCACTGCCTCGCCACCTTCGGATCCCCCCTGACCCTAACCTGCGTCCCTCCGTTGCTGAACTTGAGGCATTGATGAAAAGAGGAGGGGACACAGCGAAAGGCGCTGATGAGAGGACGCCCAAAAATGGCGTTGTAGCTACTTGGGGCGTCCACAATTACGAACCTACAGTTCCGTGAGACCCCCCCAAGCCTCACATGCAGGCCCACTCCCCCTTCTACCTCCTTCCTCTCTCCAGAAAAACCAAAGAGCGGTCCATCAGAAGCTAGGACCCTTTTTCCTTCCACCCCCATCCCGTCGAAGGCTTTCTTGAAGATCACGTTCACGGAGCTCCCGTTATCCATAAGTATTCGGGAGACCGTGAAGTTTTCCACCGCTGTCTGGATCACCAGTGCGTCGCAGAACGGGTCTTCGTAATCTGGCATGTCCGCGGATGAGAAGGTGATTTTTTCTTCTGGGGGTGGAGCTAGGGAGGTCGAGGCGACCCCTCTGCGGAACATGGTTTGAAGGCTCCCCTTGCGGGTTGCCTCGATCCCTACTCCCCCATGGATCACCCCGATCCCCCCTCGGGTCCCCACATCGACCCTATCTTCACATCTATCACCAGCCTCTTTATGCTGCACCTCGACGATCCTTGTAGGTAGATCCTGCCTCCCAGCTCCCCTGGCTTCCCTCATCTCCAGGAACTCTGGGCAGGTGGCTGTTGCGTGACCCCCCTCCTGATGGAAGTCACAATAGGGCAACGCCACCCCTCCCCCTCTTCCTTCTCCTCCCCTTCTCCCTGCTCCCCGGATTCTTCTTCCTCTTCCCCTTCCCACCTCCATGGCCTCCTGCGGTGGTGGGAAGTGACCCCTCGGTCCCTGCCTCCATCCTCCCTGCTCGAGTCTTCTCGGCTCCCGGAAGTTGTCTCTTCCTTGAAGACCCCCTTGGCCCTGGGGGCGACCTTCCTGAGGCCTCCAACCTAATCGGTTGTTCAGCTCCCTGGCCCCCCCATGCTGCTGCCCCTGCCCTCGGGGTTCCTCTCTCCTCCTATCTTCCCTTGGTTCCCTCTGCTCCCTCTGCTCTCTCACTTCCCTCGGCCTTCCTCCTGCCGGCTCCTTTACATCATCCTCCGCCAACCTTGCCAGCTTCCTCACAAACGCAGGGTTTGCCCTCTCGAAGTCTATCTCCTTTGCCGCCCTCTCCATGAGCTCCTCAAAAGAGAAAGGGGACACTCTCTTCAACTCCATGCTAAAAAACCCCGGCCTCAGTCCCAAGGTGAAGGCAAGCATCAGGGCGTACCCCGGGACCTCCTGGACCAGGAGAATCTCCTCTTGGAACCGATCAACATAATGGTCCAACGTCTCCTCCGGCTTCTGCCTCACTGCAAACAGACTCTCAGCCTCCTTCTTCCGCTTCTTCAAGGTCGAGAACCTCAACAGAAAACCCCTGCGCAGGTCCTCAAAACTGTAGATCGAGCTCGCCGGCAACTGGTGGAACCAGTCCCTGGCTTTCTCTTTCAGAGTGATGGCAAAGAGCCTACACTTGAAGGCATCTGACATCTGCCTTATCGACACCACATCCTCAAACCACTGCACATGCTAAACCGGGTCGTCTTTCCCGGTGTAGTAGGTCATATCTGGCTCCCGGAACCCCTCCGGCACTGGAGCCGAGACGATGAGCTCGCTGAATGGGGTCTCGCCTCCCGCCTGGCGAGAGGGCACGTGTAACACCTCTACCCGTTAAGAAGAATATAATAGAGGGTCCGGCCAGGGCCCCACACCATATTCCACAAACAGGCGGAGACGCTACGAAATAATATCATAACCACGCATCCTAACACAGAGCATTCTAGCGGAAGTTTCACGGTTGAATCATTGAACTCAAGATCAAGAACACTGTCCACTATAACATAGGAATGTATACAAACATCAAAAGTGTCTGGCCTTAAGGCCTTACAACAGTTTCTCTTAACAAAAGTGTGGATTACAGACATCGGCACGCAGGCCGGCCACACATGAACAAAAGAAACAAAACAATGCCTTCGAGGGTAGCAGTTCAGCTTTGGGCTTCAGCCCGCTAAGTCCCGCTCGGACCAGCACTTCCAGTACCTGTAAGAACCAATCCACCAATCGGTGGCAAACAGGGCAACGATCAGCATTCAGCTGACCAATTATAACGATCCTGCCCCTGGCACGGGGCAGCGGAATTCCATCCCTGCATAGCAATCTTCCAACATGATATCTAGCAATACAAGCAAGACGTGCACGACCGCACAGTCACATATCACAAACGCCGGCCCGACGGTCCGACGCTCCGTGTACTCAGGGCACATTATCGGTGTTCCGTAGTTCCACGGCCACACCACCGTTCAGAGGTCCCAGACATAACGGTCCAATATGAGCATTCTAGTCTGATCGACACACAGGCCGTCGACTCTCGCTATGTGATCCTAACAGGGTCTTAAGCACCCAAGGTTAGACAACCATAATGCGGGTACAGATCCACCTTGCCCGTTGCTCAAATCGTCAGACTCAAGCCTGGACTGACGCGGGTACAGCTTCACCTTGCCCGTTCCACCACCAAGGCATTTGCCTAGTTGCAGCCCCACGGCTCAACCTCACACAAAGTAGCAACTCACGACTACAAGAGAGTCCAACTCTCATAATTTCCTGGACTTCCCCCAGTACTTTATCCATCATGCCTACAAGCAAGAATCACGGAGTTTTCTCCGATATGCAAACAAGCATCACCAATCCAGACCATGTCCAGATGAGCTTCACATAGCATGCCTAGATCCGTACTCCAATTCCGGACTCTAACAAGGGGGACTTCACATATCTACCCCAAGGGACGCCACAACCCACCACACACTCGCGGGGAAGGGTTTTCCCTATGCAATGCAGGAATTAAGGACTTCACATGTCCAAGCAGGAAATCGTTACCCTAGGAACTCGCTTCGGAGCCATGGAGAGAAATTTGAGACGGATGAAAGCCTTCGCAGCAGCGTTGTCTTCGCAAATCCGAACTCGGCTCGCGATTTGGACCACCGTAGCACCACCGGCAGCCGGATTCCACTTCTTCTTCCTCACCTTGCTCTCACCTCTCTCTTAAAGTTAGAAAGAGAGTAGAACTTTAGAAATGAGCCCTTTTCTCCTCCTTTCCCGGCCTTATCAGCCCAGGAATAAGCCCCAGCCATAGGATCTCCTTTAAGGAAAATGAACGGCCAAGATCTGCCCAAAATATTATACTTTTTGGCCGACACGGCCTGTGACACGCCCGTGTCACAGGCCGTGTACCCTTAAGCGGCACACGCGGCACTCGCACCGACTGAAAGTTACCAGAACACAGGCATCGACACGCCCGTGTCGAACCTGACACGCCCGTGTCGGTCATGTGACACGCCCGTGTCACACCTGTTACACGGTACTCAACGAGCGCTAAAACCAGTCAGAGCAGTACACGGGCAGGCACACGCCCTCTGACACGCCCGTGTCAAAACTGACACGACCGTGTTCAAGGCTTGGTTCCGGGCCATGTACATTTCTGACTCGATACGACATTTTATTGAGTGACACGCCCTGATACACGCCCGTGTCGAAGGCCGTGTCCCAGGCTCGACTATCGTCGACCTCCGATCGTCGACTATCCTGAACACGCCCTGGGACACGCTCGTGTCCCAGGCCGTGTACCCCCGACACGCCCTGGGACACGCCCGTGTCCCAGGCCGTGTTAAGCAACCTGCACCTCAAATCCAATTTTGAGTCTTTTTGGGGTGTTACAATCCTCCCCTCCTTAATAAAATTTCGTCCCGAAATTTGAAGACAGTAGGGAGAAAATAACAAACATTTATATGTTTCTATTACATATATAACGAGTAAACAAGTTACGGAAAACTCGGCTCGCATGGTCTGCTCGCGCTCCCATGTTAGCTCTTCTCGGCCACAATTGTCCCACCGGACTTTGACCATCCCGATCACTTTGTTCCGCAACTGTTTCTCGGCTCGATCCTCGATCCGTATAGGCTTCACTTTGTTGTTAGCCCATACTCAACCGGCACTCAATCATTGTCAATTACTTGAGCTGGATCCTTGACTGCTTTGCGTAGCACCGAGATGTGAAACACATCATGCAATCCACTCAATTCCGATAAAAGAGCTAGCCGATAGGCGGCTTCCCCAACTCGCTCCACCACTTCAAACGGACCAAGGTATCGCGGACTTAGCTTTTTCAACCGCCGAATCCGAGATACGCCTTTGAAGGGCGTAATCTTTAAATAGACCCAGTCACCAACCGCGAACTCCACGTTCCGGTGCTTAGCATTGTAATACTTGGCTTGCCGATCCTGGGCTATTAGGAGTCTCTCTCGAATAGAGCGTATTGTTGAGGTAGCATCCTCGACTTCCTTTTTGCCTAAAAGTTTAGTCTCGCCAGTTTCTGCCCAAGCTAGCGGTGTACGACACTTACGACCATACAGCGCTTCAAACGGGGCCATGCCTATACTTGCTTGATGGCTATTATTATAGGCAAACTCCACCATAACAAGATGCTCTTCCCAATTCTTATCGAAGTCCAGGGCGCACATACGGAGCATATCCTCCATCGTTCTGTTGGTTCGTTCAGTTTGGCCATCCGTTTGCGGGTGAAAGGCCGTACTGAATGCTAACTTCGTGCCCAACATCTGATGAACTAATCTCCAATCTTTCGAGGTAAAGCGCTCATCTCGGTCACTTACGATGCTCCGGGGAACACCGTGCAATCGAACAATCTGCTCCACATAGAGCTTTGCCAACGTTTCCACTAAATCGTCCCGCTTGTTCGGTATAAAGTGAGGCACCTTTGTCAACCGTCTACAATCACCCAGATTGAGTCATGACCACGCTGAGATCTCGGCAATCCGTGCACGAAATCCATAGAAATATCCTCAAACTTCCATTGCGGAACCGGCAACGACTTCAGGAAACCACTCGGCCGTTGACATTCTGCCTTTACTAAAGCACAAGTATGACATTTAGCCACATACGCGGCTATGTCCTTCTTTAAACCAGGCCACCAGAACAGTTTCTTCATGTCCTTGTACATTTTTGTGCTCCCAGGGTGAATTGAGTACTTTGTAAAGTGTGCTTCATATAGCAATCCTTCTCGCAATTTACCCGCACTAGGAACGCACAATCGGCCATCTTTCTGTAACAAACCGTCATCCCAGGAGAATTGATCACCAGACCCCTCCTTTGCATAACGTTGGAGACTTTCATCCAACTCCGTTGCCCGCCGAACCCTGTCAGCAAGGTCATATTGAACCTCCAACCAGTTCACGCATGCAACAGTCGAAGAATCTCTTTCCACACAAGATATCTCCAAAGCTTCCAACTCCTGGATTAACCGCTCATCATGTATCCGCAACCAAGCTGCCCGCACCGGAGTCCGACGACTCAAGGCATCAGCGACCACATTTCCCTTTCCGGGAACATAGTGAATGTCGAATGTATAATCCCCAAGGAATTCCATCCACCTCCTTTGTCGCATATTCAACTCCTTTTGCTCGGGCAGATACTTTAAGCTTTTATGATCTGTATAAATATCCACTTTCACTCCATAAAGATAATGCCGCCACAACTTTAGCGAAAAGATCACCGCCGCCAACTCCAAGTCATGGACGGGGTAATTACGCTCATGCACTTTCAATTGACGTGAGCCATAAGCGATCACCTTGCCAAACTGCAGGAGAACGCAGCCTAAGCCGCTTCCTGACGCATCGCTGTATATCTCAAATCCATCTGTACCACATGGCGACGTCAAAACGGGCGCCGTGGTCAAACGATTCTTCAGCTCATCAAAAGCTCGTGCGCACTCCGGCGTCCAAACGAACTTCTGATCCTTTCTCGTCAACGTAGTCAGAGGCAAAGCAATCCGGGAGAAGTTCTCCACGAACCGTCTATAGTAGCCCGCCAGTCCAAGGAAACTCCTGACCTCGGCCACCGAAGACAACACTGGCCAATCACGAATGGCACTTATCTTTGCCGGATCCACCGCTATGCCCTCTCCACTTACCACATGGCCTAGAAAAGCCACCGACGAGAGCCAGAACTCACACTTAGAGAACTTGGCATACAGCTTATTCCTTCGCAAGGTATGCAATACTAATCGCAAGTGGTTTGCATGATCTTCCTCCGATTGTGAATATACAAGGATATCATCAATAAACACAATCACAAACAGATCCAGGTATTTGCGGAACGTTCGATGCATGAGATCCATGAAGACCGAAGGCGCATTACATAAGCCGAACGGCATCACTGTGAACTCATATTGACCATAGCGTGTGCCAAATGCTGTCTTGGGAATGTCACCTTCCCTAATCCGCAACTGGTAATACCCGGACTTCAAATCCAATTTCGAATAGACGGTTGAGCCTGCTAGCTGATCGAACAAGTCATCGATCCGTGGAATTGGATACTTGTTTTTCTCCGTCAGCTTGTTCAGTTCGCGATAATCAATACATAGTCGCAAACCACCGTCTTTCTTTTTCACAAAAAGAACAGGCGCGCTCCAAGGTGACATACTTGGGCGTATGTATCCCTGTTCCAACAACTCTTGCAACTGAACTTTCAGTTCGGCCATTTCTTTTGGCGCTACCCGATACGGCGAACGGGCCACAGGTTTCGCACCCGGCACCAGCTCGATAGCGAAGTCGATTTCCCTTTGGGGAGGTAACCCCGGAAGGTCCTTTGGAAACACATCAGCATATTCCGACACAATCGGCACTTCACTCACACTGGCCTTCGGCGCCACCGCCTCTATGAGTGTGAAGAACACCTCCGCACCCTTCCGAACTGCCTTAACAACTTGGAGAGCGAATAACAACATCCCACTCATCCCTTGCATACCAATGAACTTGGTCTCTTGTTCGGTATTTTGCCCAAGTGTGACCTCTTTTGAAGTGCAATCTATACAGGCACGCTGCTCTGCAAGCCAGTTCATACCAAAGATTATATCAAACTCTTTGATCGGCAATACTAATGTTTCCACCTTGAACTCCCGACTTCCTATCTTGACCTCAAGACCGCAAGATCGATCCGCGCACATCAAACATCCGTTAGGCAACAACACCTTTACACTGTCTGTAGTGGTCCGGATAGGTACCCCGACACGAAAGACAAAGTCCTCAGACAGAAACGAATGTGAAGCACCTGTGTCGAACAGTGCTCGCGCCGGATACTCTCGTATAAGGAAAAACCCTATAACATTACAATTAAAACAAGCACAGCACATCATAACAACAAGAACATTAAAACCTACGCGCACCTGTGACGACATCCGTCTGCTTAATGGCCTCCTGTTGTCCAAGGTTGAAGACCCTGGGCTGCGCGTGCGAGGCAGAAGACTCCACCACAGCCTTCCCCTTCTCCGCATAAGACGCTCCCGTCTTCTTATCACCCTTTGGAGGACCAAATCGGCATTCACGTGCGAAGTGTCCAACCTTCCCGCACGTAAAACAAGCACGAGATCCATACCCAGATGTATCCGTCACAGTCGCAGAAGGAGCTTGCCCAGAAGACTTAGACTTCTTATTCCATCTCTTTCGGTAGCCAAACTTGTCTGGACGCGGCGGCTTAAACTCTGACTTCACAATAGCCAAGTTGCTCTTTGCTTGCCCCCGTTTCATGTCCAGCTCCAAAGAACGAGCCGTACAGACTAAGGCTTGGAATCCTTGACTCACAGAACTCGAGAGCAAATACCGCAGCTCATCTCGCAGTCCCGCATAAAACCGACTAGTCTTACACTCTTCTTCGGCGAAGATCGTGCCCGCATATCTTCCCAACCGGGTGAACTCATGCAAGTAGTCATCCACACTTCGATCTCCCTGTGCTAACCGTTGAAATTCCATTTCCATCGATATCCTTTGCTGCACCGGCAGATGTTGTGCTAAGAACAATCGAGAGAATTCATCCATTATAATATCTGCCAATTGCCTGCCGGCCAAGTGATGCATTTTAATCTCATCCCACCACAATCGCGCCTCTCCTTCCAGTAGGAAAGTGGCTAACATGACTTTCTGTTCCTCCTCAACCTTGATAGCTCTCATAATCCTCTTGACTCTTGCAAGCCAATCCTCTGCTTGGGCCGGTGTACCCGCCCCATGAAACTGCGGAGGGTTGAAGCTCAAGAATTGCTTCCATTGTTGATCTGCTACCCGCGGATCAACTTTGGCTTCTACCGGTTCTTGCCGTACCCCAGCTTGCGTTGGCACCACTGCAGGACGTGCCTGCCCCGCCTGCTGAGCATTCATCACCGCAAGTACCGTTTCCGTGATGAGACGGACTGTTTCAGCGGATGGAGGAGTTGTGGGCACCTCGGCTGGTGCCGCACTCTCAACAGAACGTTGTGGTTCAGATTGACCCGCAACACTTCTGGTCACCTATATGTGTAAAATACACAGGTTAACAACCAATGAAAACGGCAACCATACAAAAAGAATACACAAGTTCAACAAACAAGTGTATTTGCATTCCTAAGTGGACGATCTTGAGTTCAAATTAAGTGTTATAACGACGGCACTGATACGTGCTCGCCACCTCTCAAAAGAGTTCGTCCGCGAATTCGGAAGAGATCGACCAACAAGCTGATACCAAATTGTAACACCTCTACCCGTCAAGAACAATATAATAGAGGGTCCGGCCGGGGCCCCACACCATATTCCACAACCAGGCGGAGACGCTACGAAATAATATCATAACCACGCATCCTAACACAGAGCATTCTAGCGGAAGTTTCACGGTTGAATCATTGAACTCAAGATCAAGAACACTGTCCACTATAACATAGGAATGTATACAAACATCAAAAGAGTCTGGCCTTAAGGCCTTACAACAGTTTCTCTTAACAAAAGTGTGGATTACAGACATCGGCACGCAGGCCGGCCACACATGAACAAAAGAAACAAAACAATGCCTTCGAGGGCAGCAGCGCAGCTTTGGGCTTCAGCCCGCTAAGTCCCGCTCGGACCAGCACCTCCAGTACCTGTAAGAACCAATCCACCAAGCGGTGGCAAACAGGGCAACGGTCAGCATTCAGCTGACCAATTATAACGATCCTGCCCCTGGCACGGGGCAGCGGAATTCCATCCCTGCATAGCAATCTTCCAATATGATATCTAGTAATTCAAGCAAGACGTGCACGACCGCACAGTCACATATCACAAACGCCGGCACGACGGCCCGACGCTCCGTGCACTCAGGGCACATTATCGGTGTTCCGTAGTTCCACGGCCACACCACCGTTCAGAGGTCCCAGACATAACGGTCCAATATGAGCATTCTAGTCTGATCGGCACACAGACCGTCGACTCTCGCTATGTGATCCTAACAGGGTCTTAAGCACCCAAGGTTAGACAACCATAACGCGGGTACAGATCCACCTTGCCCGTTGCTCAAATCGTCAGACTCAAGCCTGGACTGACGCGGGTACAGCTTCACCTTGCCCGTTCCACCACCAAGGCATTTGCCTAGTTGCAGCCCCACGGCTCAACCTCACACAAAGTAGCAACTCACGACTACAAGAGAGTCCAACTCTCATAATTTCCTGGACTTCCCCCAGTACTTTATCCATCATGCCTACAAGCAAGAATCACGGAGTCTTCTCTGATATGCAAACAAGCATCACCAATCCAGACCATGTCCAGATGGGCTTCACACAGCATGCCTAGATCCGTACTCCAATTCCGGACTCTAACAAGGGGGACTTCACATATCTACCCCAAGGGACGCCACAACCCACCGCACACTCGCGGGGAAGGGTTTTCCCTATGCAATGCAGGAATTAAGGACTTCACATGTCCAAGCAGGAAATCGTTACCCTAGGAACTCGCTTCGGAGTCATGAAGAGAAATTTGAGACGGATGAAAGCCTTCGCAGCAGCGTTGCCTTCGCAAATCCGAACTCGGCTCGCGATTTGGACCACCGTAGCACCACCGGCAGCCGGATTCCACTTCTTCTTCCTCACCTTGCTCTCACCTCTCTCTTAAAGTTAGAAAGAGAGTAGAACTTTAGAAATGAGCCCTTTTCTCCTCCTTTCCCGGCCTTATCAGCCCAGGAATAAGCCCCAGCCACAGGATCTCCTTTAAGGAAAATGAACGGTCAAGATCTGCCCAAAATATTATACTTTTTGGCCGACACGGCCTGTGACACGCCCGTGTCACAGGCCGTGTACCCTTAAGCGGCACACGCGACACTCGCACCGACTGAAAGTTACCAGAACACGGGCATCGACACGCCCGTGTCGAACCTGACACGCTCGTGTCGGTCATGTGACACGCCCGTGTCACACCTGTTACACGGTACTCAACGAGCGCTAAAACCAGTCAGAGCAGTACACGGGCAGGCACACGCCCTCTGACACGCCCGTGTCAAAACTGACACGGCCGTGTTCAAGGCTTGGTTCCGGGCCGTGTACATTTCTGACTCGATACGGCATTTTATTGAGTGACACGCCCTGGGACACGCCCGTGTCGAAGGCCGTGTCCCAGGATCGACTATCGTCGACCTCCGATCGTCGACTATCCTGAACACGCCCTGGGACACGCCCGTGTCCCAGGCCGTGTACCCCCGACACGCCCTAGGACACGACCGTGTCCCAGGCCATGTTAAGCAACCTGCACCTCAAATCCAATTTTGAGTCTTTTTGGGGTGTTACAGCACGTCTCGCGACCTCGGCTGGCTGGACCGATCCGCGAGACCATGCCCGGGGAAGAGTTCCCGCACTGTCGCCTCCTTCTCGCCCAGATCCGCCGGAACCTCCTTCTCGGGACGCCGGCCTGGGAAAAGCTCCCGCGCGGCCACATCCCTCTCGCCTGCCCCCACCGGGACCTCCTTCCCGGGGCGCTGCCCTGGAGCGTTCTCGCCTAATAGCGGAACCACCTCCACAGGAACCTGCGGCGTTTCCCACTCGCATCTTGCAGAGAAGGCCGAGCTGATCGTCTGCATGACCTCTCGCCTGAAATCCTCTAGCATCTTCCTTGTCGCCTCTTCTCCCTGGGTGGGTGATCCTCCTGCACCAGATCCTTCACCTTCACCTCCTGCCATGGGACTCGACTCAAGATTTTCTTGCACCGACTGCGTCCACGCTCACCGCACCAGAACTGTTGGAGCCAAAATTGACCCCAACGAATGTTCACAAACCAAAGTGCAGCCGACGCTTACTTATCTCGAATCTCGACCCCTGACTAGCTGCAAAGGTCCTAAGACCGACCCAAAAGACCCAGCTGGGAGGTCCCACCTCACACCCGGAAGATCTCTGAGAGCTTCCCCTCCAAAACCAAAAGCTGGACTGGGAGCTCCTCATAAAGCACTGGAGTTGGAGAATAGTGACAGCCTTGCCTTCCAAAGAGCCCCTCTGGATCTTTTTATAGTCTTCTCCTGACCTGAGAATACTGAAATACCCCAGAGGGGTCTGCCGATAGACAAATCCCGTTATTATCCTAGGGGTAAACAGGTAATCTTACCCGGGGATAATAAAACAATCTTTTCCTGGGCGTCGGGCCCCACCACATGGACCTGCTTGGCGAGAACCCCGGGCGAGAAGGCTCTCGCCGAGCCCCAACTTGTCTCATCTTGGCGGGACCTTCCGCCGAGAGGGTTCTCGTTCTCGCCCGCCCACAGGGAGAGTCCCTTCCGGGCGGGAGCTCTACTGTCCCGACGTCTAAGGCCGGCCTGAAGGCCTGAGTCCTAGCGCGAACGATCGCCTATGGGTTGGCGAGAGCTCCCTAAGGGCGAGAACTCTACCAGTTCGCCCTTGGGCTGACCCTGGACTAGCCCAACCCTGACCTCTGAAGTCTTAGTCTCTGGGCCCTACCCAGCGAATATGGGGTTGTACAGAACTGTTGGAGCCAAAATTGACCCCAACGAATGTTCACAAACCAAAGTGCAGCCGACGCTTACTTCTCTCGAATCTCGACTCCTGACTAGCTGCAAAGGTCCTAAGACCGACCCAAAAGACCCAGCTGGGAGGTCCTACCTCACACCCGGAAGATCTCTGAGAGCTTCCCCTCCAAAACCAAAAGCTGGACTGGGAGCTCCTTAGAAAGCACTGGAGTTGGAGAATAGTGACAGCCTTGCCTTCCAAAGAGCCCCTCTGGATCTTTTTATAGTCTTCTCCTGACCTGAGAATACTGAAATACCCTTGAGGGGTCTGCCGATAAACAAATCCCGCTATTATCCTGGGGGTAAACAGGTAATCTTACCCGGGGATAATAAAACAATCTTTTCCTGGGCGTCGGGCCCCACCACATGGACCTGCTTGGCGAGAACCCCGGGCAAGAAGGCTCTCGCCGAGCCCCAACTTGGCTCATCTTGGCGGGACCTTCCGCCGAGAGGGTTCTCGCTCTCGCCCGCCCACAGGGGGAGTCCTTTCCGGGCGGGAGCTCTACTGTCCCGACGTCTAAGGCCGGCCTGAAGGCCTGAGTCCTAGCGCGAACGATCTCGCCTATGGGTTGGCGAGAGCTCCCTAAGGGCGAGAACTCTACCAGTCCGCCATTGGGCTGACCCTGGACTAGCCCAACCCCGACCTCTGAAGTCTTAGTCTCTGGGCCCTACCCAGCGAATATGGGGTTGTACAGACGGAGTCTTGTATTTTTCTTGTGGTTGTATTGCGTCCATCCCCCGGCCAGCTAAGTCACGGGGATCATGTAACTAATCTTTTTTCCTCGTTTGAGGATGTTTGAATTGATAAAGCTTAGGTGATATGCTCAGTACCACTCCCCGAGAAGATCTCCTTATGCTAGGCTCTCACTAGCTGGATGGGTCGAAGGTACCTCGAGGAGGCTAAGTCCTTTTTACTCCGAGACGGTCCCGCTGCCAGGCTCTCGCTAACTGGCAGGGCCGGTGGTTCCTCTCGTGGATGCCCTGTTTTCTTTGCTCCGAGACGGTCCCGCTGCAAGGCTCTCACTAGCTGGCAGGGCCGGTGGTACCTCTCGTGGGTGCCCTATTCTCTTTGCTCCGAGACGGTCCCACTGTCAGGCTCTTACTAGCTGACAGGGCCGGTGGTACCTCTCGTGGATGCCAATGTTCTCTTTGCTCCAAGACGGTCCCGCTATCAGGCTCTCACTAACTGGTAGGGTCGGCGGTACCTCTCGTGGATGCCCATGTTCTCTTTGCTCCGAGACAGTCCCGCAGCCAGGCTCTCACTAGCTGGCAGGGCCGGTGGTACCTCTCGTGGATACCCTGTTCTTTTTGCTCCGAGACAGTCCCGCTGCCAGGCTCTCACTAGCTGGCAGGGCCGGTGGTACCTCTCGTGGATGTCATGTTCTCTTTGCTCCGAGACCATCCCACTGCTAGGCTCTTACTAGTTGGCAGGGCCGGTGGTACCTCTCGAGGATGCCAATGTTCTTCCCCCCTCTTTCCCTTGAAAATTCGATAGCTCGACACTCTTTGCTCTGAGACGGTCCCGCTGCCAGGCTCTCACTAGCTGGCAGGGCCGGTGGTACCTCTCGTGGATACCCATGTTCTCTTTGCTCCGAGATGGTCCCGCTGTCAGGCTCTCACTAGTTGGAAGGGCCGGTGGTATCTCTCGTGGATGGCCTGTTCTCTTTGCTCCGAGACGGTCCCGTTGCCCGGCTCTCACTAACTAGCAGGGTCGGTGGTACCTCTCGTGGATGCCCCCTATTCTCTTTGCTCCGAGACAGTCCCGCTGCCAGGCTCTCACTAGCTGACAGGGCAGGTGTACCTCTCGTGAAAGATCAAGTATCTTTGCTCCGATGACGGTCCCGCTGTCAGACTATCACTAGCTAGCAGGGCAGACACACCTCTCGTGGAAGCCCAAGTATCTTTGCTCTGATGACAGTCCCGCTGTCAGGCTCTCACTAGCTGGTAGGGCAGGCGTACCTCTCGTGGAAGCCCAAGTACCTTTGCTCCGATTACAGTCCCGCTGTCAGGCTCTCACTAGCTGGCAGGACAGACGCACCTCTCGTGGAAGCCCAAGTACCTTTGCTCCGATGACGGTCCTACTGTCAGGCTCTCACTAGCTGGCAGGGCAGGCACACCTCTCGTGGAAGCCCAAGTACCTTTGCTCCGATGACGGTCCCGCTGTCAGGCTCTCACTAGCTGGCAGGGCAGGCGCACCTCTCTTGGAAGCCCAAGTATCTTTGCTCTGATGACGATCCCGCTGTCTGGCTCTCACTAGCTAGCAGGGCAGGCGTACCTCTCGGGAGAGACCAATGATGGTCCCGCTGTCAGGCTCTCACTAGCTGGCAGGGCATGCGTATCTCTCGTGGAAGCTTAAGTACCTTTGCTCCGATGACGGTCCCGCTGTCAGGCACTCACTAGCTGGCAGGGTGGGTGTACCTCTCGTGGATGCCCATTTCTTTTTACCCGGAGGGGGTATCGCCACCCAGACTCCCATCAGCTGGCATGACAGGTTGACCCCTCCGGGAGGTTAAGTGTTTTTTACCCGGAGGAGGTCTCTCCACCCAGGCTCCCATTAGCTGGCATGGCAGGTTGACCCATCCGGGAGGTTAAGTGTTTTTTACCCGGAGGGGGTCTCACCACCCAGGCTCCCATCAGCTGGCATGACAGGTTGACCCCTCGGAGAAGCCTGGTGTTTTTTCAAAACCGCCTGGCCGCGGGCCGGTCTCGCCCCGGGCGGTTAGCTCGCGGGGGCGAGAGCGGCCCGCGGCCAGGCTCTCGCCCCGGGCGGTTAGCTCGCGGGGGCGAGAGCGGCCCGCGGCCAGGCTCTCGCCCCGGGCGGTTAGCTCGCGGGGGCGAGAGCGGCCCGCGGCCAGGCTCTCGCCCCGGGCGGTTAGCTCGCGGGGTCGAGAGCGTCCCGCGGCCAGGCTCTCGCCCCGGGTGGTTAGATCGCGGGGGCGAGAGCGGCCCGCGGCCAGGCTCTCGCCCCGGGCGGTTAGCTCGTGGGGGAGAGAGCAGCCTGCGACCAGCCTCTCGCCCCGGGCGGTTAGCTCGCGGGGCGAGACCGGCCGGCGACCACGGTCTCGCCCGCGCTGTTAGCTCGCGGGGCGAGACCGGCCAGCGGCCAGGAACTCGCCCGCGCGGTTAGCCCACTCGTCTCGGGTGCCCGGGGAGGTGGGGGGTATGGCTTGGCCTCCTCCCGCCTTGGACCTCTTTTGTACACGCTTTTATCGTTGTGCCCTTAGGGTGGAGTTACCTCATTGTCCCTCGGTGTGGATGTTTTTTATTGGCTTAGGGTCTATTTGCCCTATGGGTATTTATGACCTTTTGGTTCCCAGGCTTAGGAAAAATATAAATAGACCCCCTTGGGTACCTTTAGAGGGATGAGTTTTTTGGGCTTCCTCTTCCTTAGGCTTCTTCTTTGTTGAGTGAGAGAGCTCTCCAAGGTACCCAGCTTAGTCATTGGTGTGGGAGGGGAAGTGCTCTTGTGACCTTCTGGGTGTGTGGTGGGACCTCCACGCTAGAGCCGATGGTCTGTTCCTAATTTCCCAAGTCTTTGGTCCATGACGTTCCCCTGAGTGTAGTAGGTGTGAGGTCACCCCTCTTTTGGGACCCCGAACTCCACGAGAGGTCAATTTTGGCTTCAACACTCCCCGGTTGGACCCTTGGTTGTTGCCTAACCTTTGTCGCCCATCCTCCGCCCCTCGATCTTGAAACTAAAGCGTCACCTCCGTCATGCCCCGTCATCCGCAAAACCACCTATTATGGGGTGTACGTATAACCGTAATTCCCATACTAGGTATGCGAATAGCCAAGCATGTGGATTCGGGTCTGTATATAACAAAATATATGGTTATGGTGTGCTTACAATAAAATTCTCTATCATGGGGATGCAAATAATAAAATCCCTCGACACGAGAGTGTGAATAATAAATTCCATCATAATGAGATGTGAATAGTAAAAGTCTTCATCATGTGGTGCAAATAATAAAATTCTCATAATTAGTAAATTCTCATTATGGATCGTGTTGGGTACATTGGGAATTGTGTACCTGATTTGGAGAAGCCCTTTCAACTCAAGGATATACATAATTTGTATTTGATATATGCTGAGTTTACTTGTGCAGGAAAAATAAACCAAGTACAAAAGTGTCGAGACACTAGACAAGTGTTGACACTTTTGTAGAAGCAGTGCTGAGACAAGCAGGCTGTGTCGACACTCAGGACTAGTGTCGACACATTCTACACAAGTTATGTTGAGAGAGGAAGCAAGCTGTGTTGACACTCGGGACTTTGGTCGACACAGTCATTCAAGGAAGCAAGCTATGTTGACACCCAAGACTTGGGTCGACACAGTCAGTCATGGAAGCAAGCTGTGTCGACACTCAGGACTAGTGTCGACACATTCTACACAAGTTATGTCGAGACTGGAAGCAAGCTGTGTTGACACTCAGGACTAATGTCGATACGTTTTACAAAAGTTATGTCGAGACTGAAACCAGCTATATTGACACACGGGACTAGTGTCGACACATTTGATACAAGTTGTGTTGAGACAAGAAGTTGGCAATGTCGACACATTCGATTGTTGTCGGCATCCACATAAGAGAAGTGTCGACACCCAGGACTGGTGTTGACACAATCTAAATACAGAAGTGTCAGCACTCAGAACTGATGTCAACACCTTCATGCAGAAGCTCTCAGAAAGAAATTCTTCTAAGTACAAAATTCAAAGCCTGGAGTTCTGACAACTGTCAGAACTGTCAGATTTCAGTGGATTAACCGGGACATCCGGTCACTCTTGCCAAAGCCTATATAAGGATACCAACACAACAGAAATAAGAGATAACAATAATCATTCTTCTCATCTAAGTCTGTCAGAAAATTTCAATAGAATTTTGAAGGTGGAGAAGAGGTAGATCGTGGATCAACTTCTACCTTCTCCAGCCAAGTTCAACCCTACCTTCTCCTTCAAGAAGTTTTGAAAAAGCTAAAAAGGGTTGGACTTATTTCTTCACAGCCAGGATTAAGGGAGAAGTTTACACATCAAGATCTGATCAAGAATAAGTCACAAATCTCTTTCTTCCTGGGTGACATTTCAAAACACAAATGTCTTCTGTTATATTAATTTTGTAAGATCAATTAATAGATTCGAGGTGTAGGAGATAGACATCTCTGAGTTGAAGCCTAAATTATAAAGGCTGAGGTAGGGCTGTGAGCCTAAGGTGGGAGAATTGGGTATTTCTCTGAGCTATATGAACGGAAAGGTTTTGAGGTTGTAGGGCAGGGGTTTGCCTGAGGAGTAGGAGTGGAGAATCGTTCTGAGGTAGGGTTCTTGAAGAGGAACCTGAGTTGTAAGATCTTGAGGATCTGAGGTAGGACATTGTTTTGTCTGAGTTGTGGGAGCCAGCTGAGCTCCGAGGTGTAAGATTTGAGGATCTGAGGAAAAGAAAGAAGAAGTTTGACCGTGTTGACGCACGAAATGCGTCCTCCAGTTAACGGGTTGTTCGATCTCACAAGCTAGAAGAAGAGGGTTGCGGGGATAGCGAAGAGATTTGCTGAGAGCAGCCGGGAAGGTTGATGATCAGCAGAGAAGCTTGATTGATCAACGGAGAAGCTTGATTGATCAACGGAGAAGCTTGATTGATCAACGGAGAAGCTTGATTGATCAACGGAGAAGCTTGATTGATCAACGGAGAAGCTTGATTGATCAACGGAGAAGCTTGATTGATCAACGGAGAAGCTTGATCAGGAACTGTCGAGCAGACGACACTTTAACGGTTGAACTCTAATGGTTAGACTGGGAGAAGAAAAGAGAAGGGAGGGCCGCTAGCAGCGACAACAACAGACTTCGCCCGCCGCGGCTTGAATGCCACTCTTGCGACGGGCTTTTCCTTTAATCAAGTAGGATTACAACTCGTTATTGCACCATTACATGAAAAAACAGCAAAGGATACAATGGGGAAGCTGGCGGCTAAGGAAGAAGGTGCCATAAACTAAGTAAAAGAGGCTGCAGAGGACTGAAGAACTGAGGCTGCTGATGCTGCTCAAGCTGCATGTTGAGGGCAGAAAAAACTAAGTCCACAGCCCTTGACGACCTGAGCGGACTGGAGATTTGAGGCCGCAGATCTTGCTTGATCAACTTTGACGGACTGGAAAACTGAGTCTGCAGAATTTGATCAAGGTGGCAGTTCTCCTCTCGCGCGTCCCCACTGAGAGGCCTTAGGGGCTATTTATAGGCCCGAGGAGAATCTTCTTGAAGCGGGCCCAGTGACGTCATCATCGACGACCTCGGCGGACTGAGAAAATGAGGTCGATGACCTCGGCGGACTCCACAGACTGGCCTTTTCTCTGCTGGGGCAGACTTCCGGTTGGCAGCAAGAAGAGGGCAGGTAGGCTGAGCGACCTGAGGAGCAAGAAGACGGATCCTGAGCGATCTGGGCGGACTCCAGGGGGAGTCCGCCCCTGACGGAGCGGAGGCCGCCCTCTAGCGGGCAGCCTGGGCGGACTCCAGGGGGAGTCCGCCCGGCTAGCGGAGGCCGCCCCCTAGCGGGCGGCCTGGGCGGACTCCAGGGGGAGTCCGTCCGGCTCGCGGAGGCCGCCCCCTAGCGGGCGGCCTGGGCGGACTCCAGGGGGAGTCCGTCCGGCTCGCGGAGGCCGCCCCCTAGCGGGCGGCCTGGGCAGACTCCAGGGGGAGTCCGCCCGACTGGCGGAGGCCGCCCCCTAGCGGGCGGCCTGAGCGGACTCCAGGAGGAGTCCGCTCTGCTGGCAGAAGTCGCCCCCTAGCGGGCGGCCTGGGCGAACTCTAGGAGGAGTCCGCCCGGCTGGCGGAGGCCGCCCCCTAGCGGGCGGCCTGGGCGGACCGGCTGGCGGAGGCCGCCCCCTAGCGGGCGGCCTGGGCGGACTCCAGGAGGAGTCCGCCCGTCTGGCGGAGGCCGCCCCCTAGCGGGCGGCCTGGGCGGACTCCAGGAGGAGTCCGCCTGGCTGGCGGAGGCCGCCCCCTAGCGGGCGGCCTGGGCGGACTCCAGGAGTCCGCCCGGCTGGCGGAGGACGCCCCCTAGCGGGCGGCCTGGGCGGACTCGAGGAGGAGTCCGCCCGGCTAGCGGAGGCCGCTCCTTAGCGGGTGGACTCCAGGGGGAGTCCGCCCGGCAGACGGAGGCCGCTCCCTAACGGGCGGCCTGGGCGGACTCTAGGAGGAATCCGCCCGGCTGGCGGAGGCCGCCCCCTAGCGGGCGGCCTGGGCAGACTCCAGGAGGAGTCCGCCCGGCTGGCGGAGGCCGCCCCCTAGCGGGCGGCCTGGGCGGACTCCAAGAGGAGTCTGCCCGGCTGGCGGAGGCCGCCCCTTAGCGGGCGGCCTGAGCGGACTCCAGGGGGAGTCCGCCCGGCAGACGGAGGCCTCCCCTGGCGGGCGGCTAGCGGAGCATCCGTCCTTGAGTGACTTTTGACCCGGCAGTCCGCCTTGCGCGGACACGGTGGATATCAGGGGTAGCCTGCTCCTTGCGGATGGGAACCTGTAGGAGAAAAGCAGAAAAAATGGGCACCTTGGAGAGGATTGCCGATTTTGGGGTTAATAGACCGAATCTGGCTCATTGCTAGATAGGCGAAGGGGGAAAGTGGATGTACCAATAAATTGGGGAACAACTATAAAACTATTATGTGTTGTGCTGTACTGTGATTTGTGTTGTTAATTTTAGATATGTTCTGTTTTTCTTGAATACTATGATTGGATTATTAAATACACAACAAAATATCTGTGATTTAAAGTAGCCAAGATTTAAATTTAACTTATTCACCTCCCTCTAGGTCTCTCTCTATCCTAAACAAACACTTTGCAAAGCACAAATATTAAAATTCTCCATCATGATTGTGTGAATAGTAAAATCCCCTATCATGAAAGTTCAGATAGAAAAATCCCCAATCATGAGGTGTGAATTCCAAAATACTCTATCATGGGGGTGCGGATGGTAAAATCCCTCGTCATGAAGTACAAATAGTAAAATCCTCAATCATGACGGTGAAAATAGTAAAATCTCACATTATGTGATGTGAATACTAACATCCCCCATCATGTGAGTGCGATTAGTAAAATCCCACAACAAGGGGGTGTGAATGGTACAATCTCATATCATGAGATGCGAATTGTAAAATTCTCCATCATGTGGATGCAAATAGTAAAATCCATTATCATTGGGTATGAGTAGCAAAATCCTCCATCATAGGGATACGGATAGTAAAATCCACCCAAAATGGATGTGTGCGTTGCAAATTGTACGATTATGGTGAGCGAATAATAGCTGAGCTCCCTAACTACCTAATTATGAGAACGCAACCCTTAAAAACTTTAAAAAGGCTCCTAGACCCTCATTTGAACTCACCTTATCTTCTAAGCCCAGGAGAGCTCCATATGATTCCTTCAAAGATCTCCTAACAACTCGAAGATTTTTTCGAAGATCTCCAAAGACAATCAAAGACTGCTCGAAGATTTACACCGAGCACTTGAAGACTCCTACTCCTGACTTCGTTGCTCGAGAACCAAACACCAGTTGTTGTTTTCAGATTGATCCTGACTCCGTTGCTCGGGAAACAAACATAGTTGCTACTTCCAGATTGTTCAAAGCACATTTATTAGAACTATGTTGCCCGGGAACCGAACATCAGTTGCTACTTAAAGATTTCTCCGAACACATTGCTTCCGACTCCGCTGCTCAGGAACCAAACACCAGTTGTTACTTCCAGACTGTTCTGAGCACATTGCTCCCAACACCGCTACTCGGGAACCAAATACCAGTTACTACTTCCAGATTGTTCGAGCACATTGCTCCTAACTCTGCTGTTTGGGAACTGAACACCAGTTGCTACTTCCAGATTGCTTCGAGTATATTGCTCCAGACTTCGTCGCTTGGGTCGAGAATAACGATTGTCATTTTCAGATTGCTTCAAGCACATTGCTCCCGACTCCGTCACCCGGGTCCAGAGCAATAGTTGCAAATTCCACCATTTCAGATAGCTTTCGAGGATATCCTCTACCACTGTATTTTCTTGTCGACTCTAGCTTTTGAAGCAAGGAAAATCCAGACTCCAAATTTGTTTGCTCCCAAAATCCACGTTTTGGATTGCTAGAGCAAGAGAGAGAAATATCTACAAACACACCCAATGTGTCTCAATAGGGAGGTCCCACAACGTATTCAGAAGTTTGAGAGAAATTTCCCCTCCGCAACCGAAAGGCTGAGCGAGGTACAAGGAAAGCACAGACTTGGCGAGTTTAGAATTTGGGTGGATCTCAACGTGTCACTCACGGTACCCCAGGGGTCTATTTATAGACAAGTCTTGGGGGAGAAATAGTAACTCGCCCATACCCGCGAGTCACAAGGGGGTATTCGCCCATACTCAAGAGTCACGAGGGGTACTCGCATATACTTGCGAGTTACAAGGGGTACTTGTCAATATTCGCGGGTTACAAGAGGTACTCATCCATACTTGCTCATATACGATGAATGATCTGTGAATAGACGTCTCCGTAGACATTTCCGATCTCGACGAATTGCGGGTTATACACTAGTTGTCTGAAAAACAATTGTAACGAGTGGTGACTAGTCACCCTCGAGATCAAATCTCTTTTCTAATCATCAAACAAATAGTGAAATTTGGCAGACACAGATCCGATCCTGTGATTTTTTTTCTCTTTCTGGGCGTTTCATGTTAAAATCTTGCTTGCCCAGTTTTTTTGTGACTGTTAACACGCTCAACTCGCTCACGAGCTTGGGCGATATATTTTTGACCACTTCACGAGGAGAAGTTTTTTGGTACGTCTAACATACGATTCTTCTGTGCGGATGATTTGTTAGCCCTTCAATCAGCGATCAGACGATCAACTTTTTAGTTTTTTATATAAAAATAAAAATAAAAATAAACGATATCCGGTCAGAATGTCAAGATCAGGCCGAAACTAATTTGTAAAAATATTTTTTATGCATAAATAAGATCTTAAAATATGTGTAAAAATAATTTAATTAAGATTTCATAATTATTTTTTTAAAAAATTATTAACTTTTTGTAAAAATGCATTTTTTAAAAATATTAGCGCACCATCAGCCTTGTATGGTAGACATATCTGAAATTTTTTTCTTCACGAGGGGCTTGGGCAGCCAACAACAAATCTAATTACATCAGGTAAATATTTTTTTTCTAAGAACTAAAAAATGAAAATAAAACAGGATACTATTACGGTCCGTTCGGCCCTCTGGAATTGGAATTGGGAATTGGAATTGGGGCAACAGAATTCCAATTCCAGTGTTCGGATGTTAGGAATTCCCTCGGAATTGGAATTGGTCCAATTCCATGGAATTCAATTTTGTACTATGACCAATTCTTATGGGTAAAGACAGATATTTCATGGAATTCAGTTTTTTACTATGCCTGTCGTTGCCCGATCTCGCTGTCGTTGCCCGATCTCGCTGTCGTTGCCCGATCTCGCCGCCGTTGCCCGATCTCGCCGCCGTTGCCCGATCTCGCCGCCGTTGCCCGATCTCGCCGCCGTTGCCCGATCTCGCCGCCGTTGCCCGATCTCGCCGCCGCCGCCCGATCTCGCCGCCGTTGCCCGATCTCGCCGCCGTTGCCCGATCTCGCCGCCGCCGCCCGATCTCGCCGCCGCCGCCCGATCTCGCCGCCGCCGCCCGATCTCGCCGCCGCCGCCCGATCTCGCCGCCGCCGCCCGATCTCGCCGCCGCCGCCCGATCTCGCCGCCGCCGCCCGATCTCGCCGCCGCCGCCCGATCTCGCCGCCGCCGCCCGATCTCGCCGCCGCTCACTCCCGATACCGCCACCACCGCCCGATCTCGCCGCCGACGACCGATCTCATCGCCGTCGCCCGATCTCGCCGCCGACGACCGATCTCATCGCCGTCGCCCGATCTCACTGCCGTCGCCCGATCTCGCCGCCGACGACCGATCTCATCGCCGTCGCCCGATCTCGCCGCCGACGACCGATCTCATCGCCGTCGCCCGATCTCACTGCCGTCGCCCGATCTCGCCGCCGACGACCGATCTCATCGCCGTCGCCCGATCTCACTGCCGTCGCTGCCCGATCTCGCCGCCGCTTGATCTCGCCGCCGCCGCCGCCCGATCTCGCCCCGGCGCCGCCGCCCGATCTCGCCACCACCGCCCGATCTCGCTGCAGCCGCTCGATCTCGCCTCCACCACTGCACGATCTCGTCGTCATCGCCTGATCACGACCCCGATCTTGTCGTCGTCGCCCGATCTCGCCATCATCGACCGATCTCGTCGTCGTCACTCGATCTCGTCATCACCGCCCGATCTCGCCGTCGTTGTCCGATCATAATTAATTGTTGTACACTACGTGAAGTTAATTTTCCTAGTGTTGTGTTCTTTTTTTGCCAATTTCTATATTTTCTTAGAGATTGTAAAAGGAATAATTCCTTCCATCACTTGGTTTTGTTGCAATAATTTCGGCCTGAGTGACACAACAGTCCAACTTCAAATTATCATCTCGCTCGGTCCTGTAGGCTTGAGAAAAAAAATGAAATTCTAAACAAATTCCAATTCCAATTCTAGAAATCCATCATGCAGCCGAACAACTGCATTGGAATTCAGACAAATTCCAATTCTCACAGGAATTGTGGAAATTGGAATTAGATGAATTCCAATTCTGCAATTCCAATTCCAAGGGGCCGAAAGGACCCTTAGAGTTAGACTGATCCGAAATGCGATGGAAAAAATAGATTCTCTCGTTGTAGAGAAAGTCTTTGGTCATTACTAATGTGGGTATACCACGTGGCAAGATATAATTCGTGCATACTAATTCACCTAATCTTTCGGGTCGGGCCACCTCGGGCGGGCCGAACAACACCCTCATTATTAGCTTGGGAAATAACAGAGGGGTGAGGTCGGTCGAGTCCCGCCATGCACTAAGCGACAAGCGCCGGAAGTCGTCACTTTACCGAAGCTAAAGCCAGGACAAATTACGCGCCCCCCCGTTTATTTCATCAACTCGACACGTGGACGGCCAAGATTTCCCCGATTCCAAACCCCGGGGCCTTAACCACAGTTTCGCTTTGGTGGTTAAAATACACCACCTTGCTTCGTTCCTCCTCTCTCCTCTCCCACCGGCTTGTCTTCAATTTACACCTTCTTTCTTCCTCCGGTAAGGACGGCGGCCGCCCACCTCCTCTCCGCCGCCGGCGAGTGTGCGTTTCGACTTCGATCTCTTTATTATGTCGTGAGCGGAGATCGGCGGCACTTTCTTTGCTTGGTTTGGCGTGGAGGCGACGCGGAGCTGTATATCTGGATCGAAACTTTGCCGGAGCTCTCACGGAAGCTTTGTGGTTCTACGGGCTGCTGCGGAGGACGAAGATCTTGTATCCGGAGGTATCGAGGGAGTGAACTCCGGCTGCTGGTCTGAGGTTGACTGACGATTGATCGAATCCGACCATCGTCCAAGTTCGAGAGCTGACAGTTGAATTAGGTATATAATTGGAGAGTTCAAAACGATGACGGTGTCGAACTCAGTCACCGGCGAAGGAAGCGTCTCGTTCGATCAGATTCCACCAAAGAAGAAGAGGAACCTTCCCGGAATGCCTGGTAGGTTTCGTCATGTAGTAGATATTTCTCCAACTTCTATACGCAGGGATTGAGATTTTCTTTTTTCTAGATCCGGATGCGGAGGTGATCGCGTTGTCGCCGAATAGTTTAATGGCGACGAACAGGTTCGTGTGCGAGATCTGCAACAAAGGGTTTCAGCGGGATCAGAACCTACAGCTTCATCGGAGAGGGCATAACTTGCCATGGAAGCTCCGGCAGCGGACGGGAAAAGAAGTGAGGAAGAGGGTCTATGTTTGCCCGGAGCCCAGCTGCGTCCACCATGATCCATCGCGCGCACTTGGGGATCTAACAGGCATCAAGAAGCACTTCTGCCGTAAGCATGGCGAGAAGAAGTGGAAGTGCGACAAGTGCTCAAAGAAGTACGCCGTCCAGTCCGATTGGAAGGCACACAACAAGACATGCGGAACTCGCGAGTATCGCTGTGATTGCGGCACCCTCTTCTCCCGGTGAGTGTCCGAGTATTTCTTCTTCGTTTTGGGGTTTTTTCATCTTCGGCTCACTAGTGGCTCTTCTCCGGCGCTTCCAGAAGGGATAGCTTCATAACGCACAGGGCCTTCTGCGAAGCGCTTGCGGACAACTCGCATCCACCGGCTAACTTGCTCGTAGAAGAGGAGCCTAAGCAGCAGCCGCCGCCACCGCTGCCGAGTACGCGAGATGAGGAACCTAAACCGCCGCCTCCCCCGCTCGCCGTTTTACCGCTTAAGCAGATACCTCTGGCGCCGCCGGAGCTGCGAGGTTAGTTGTTGTTTTTGTCTCTTTATTAGATTCATCTTGGGATGGATCGAAAGGTCGCTTTTACTTCTATTTTGGATTACTCTGGCTATCGATTCTCGATTGCTATTTTTAATTTGGGGAAAAGGGAAAGGGCAATCGGCTTGTTCTCCTTTCGTGGATAAGCGTTTTTTTCCTTGGATTTTGTCGGCCGTTGTTCTTTCGCCACAATAAAAAAAAGGTAGCTAAGATTTTCTCCGTCCGTTCTTTTGTTTTGCTGATCGATCTTCTTCATGGGAGAGGTAACAGTCACAGTGGAGAACGAATTTTTTTCTGAGAGGGAGAGGAAGATGGGAAGGGGGAGATAGAGATAGAAAGAGAGGGGGAGTGTTGGATGGTGAAGTTTTATTTTAATGAGAGATTATGAATGGGTGACAGTCTCTGAAAGGTCTTGAAAAATTGAAACTTTATATTTTGCTTTAATTTTGGGGACGGAGCCTGTCCCCATGGGTCCATGGCTCTGAAGTCGCATAAAGGAGTAGATAGGTAAAGGTGAGCCAAGAGCCTGATATTTAGATGAATTGGGCAATTATTTTCTAGCTTAATGGCTTCAATTTTCAACTATAAAAAATGAGAGTTAATTATTATTAGGGAAATATATAAATTTTTATCATAGGCCAGTTTTTGGATAAATTAATGTCTAATATTTTTTTTGTTAATATACTTTAGTCATTTTGTTCATGTTCCCAGCACAAAAAACATGTAAGGTACTTTTGATACACGCATATTATATAATGTATTTTCGAAGACTATGACTCCGTTTGGGGGGACTTATTTTCACCGGTCAAGCGGTTATGATCGCATGAATCGGACCTTAATTATGACCCGATTCATGCGGTCGTAACCTCTTGACCGGAGAAAATAAGTCCCCCAAACGGAGCCTATAGCTGAATATAATTCCCAAGTATGATGAATGTATGCTGAGTAAAATCAGGCAAGTCTATAAAAACAACACTCAAGTCTTTATTCCACCATAGCGGGGTCGGCTATATGGATCCTTTGTTGCCACTGCGCCCTATCTTTAATCATAATCTCACTAGTGCCCAATACTCCATCATTTTCTTTATAATTTCATTCCAAGTTTTTTTGGTCTACCTCTTCCTCTCCGTTTATCATGCCTATCAACGCCCATGCGCCTCTAATGGTCTCCTTTGTACGTGTCCGAACCATCTTAATCAAGCTTCTCACATCTTCTCTACAATTGGTGCCACTTATTCCTGATGCGACATCTTTCGACTTTTTTCATGTAACACATTGATAGTATTTTAGCCGTATTCTGTCAATTAGCTTTATAGTCGACAAAGTGCTTGCCCTCTAGTTTTAGGTATTGAGTAACATGTGTCGTGTATTTAATGTGAGAAAATTTAATAGAGTTTGTGCCCCTGTATGTTAAAATTTTCACCATCCTTGTGCTGAAACCAAATTTTCACAACCTACATTTCACTTCCCTCAGAGGTTGGTCACACATCTATAATTGGGAAACCAAGGTTTGTTCAAACGAGGAATCAATGCACCTAGCTACAGATTATCATGCCCAGAAACCAATATCATGCTTCCAAAGTTTGTTTTCTTCCAATCCTCATGGAGGTACTAGGTAGTGTATGCAGTTTGCAAAGCTTCATTGAAAACATCCTTCTTAAATATGCTTAGGATGCACTTTCAACTTCCTCAGAAGCCTAGGGCGAGGAGAAGCTTTGTTGAGGAAAAGGCCACGCAATATCTACATATACTTTATAGTGGCGAGCCCTTCAAAACTTATGTGGGTGGAGACTTCTGGAGACGTTCTAGGACTGCTTTGTTTGACTTTTCCCTGTAAAATAATGAAATTCCCACAACGTAGATAGCAGAGGAGGGGAAGACGTCCGAACTTTATACTTTTCACATCCCTTAAAGGTTAGTCACACATCTCTATTGAAGGAAACCCAAGTTTGTTCAACTGAGTAAAAAATAGATCTAGCCAGTGACAGAACTAGGATTTTGATGTCGCTCGGGCACAATTATGTCGTTGTTGAAAATATGGCTGAATTGTTTTTTTGCAATGCAAAATCATAACATATCATAAAAATTTATGCTAATTAGAGAAACAAACATCAAATAAAACTTATAGACGTTTGTTTCTGTTTTTTATTTGGGAAAACTTTTCTAAATGAGGTTTGTTTGTGAATTCTATTTGAATCCATAAAACTTTGACAGACTCTTAAAAAAAACTTCTCTATTGCACAAATTAATCACATTGCATAGAATGATAAAAATTAGAGATTAAGGATAAATGAAGATCAATGTTGCAGATGTCGGATGTCGGGGACACGTCGGTTTTTTATATATCGGGGATATTTTATATATCGGATTTTAATATTTAATTAATTCTATATGTAATTAAATATTATTTTTTGTACATGTCACAATACTACCTATTTTACAACCTATTAAATTTTTAAATATTAAAAGTTATATGTAACATTTAACATACAACACTTTAAAGATAAAAATTTGTAAAACTAGTGATTTTAAGATTAAAATTTCATAAATCAAATTTCAAACATACATCATTCTTCATAACTTAAAGATTCATCTATAGTCGGCAGAGTAAATATAATATGATCTTCATCTGATGAACCCTCTAGATCTCCTTCGTCCACCTCAAATACTTTTCTCTTTCCCCTTCTTTGATAACTAATTGTCACTTCTTTGCTTATAGCTAGTATTTGAGGCTTCATTTCATCATGATCAGCGTCGACTATATTGCCAAATTGTGCCTATGTTAGCCCCTCTCTAGGAAAGACTTCATCATCGCCATCTTAATTTTCATCCTTCTCAGGATCAACATTCACCATCCACTCTTGTACCATTCCAGATTCAACATTCTTAGCAACATTCAAAACATATATTTTAAATGAAATGAATAAAGATGTAATAGTTTTACCTGCTTTCCCCCAGCACTACTTGTTAACCCCAAAATCGGCGATCCTCTCCAAGGTGCCCACTTTTTCTACTTTTCTTCTACAGGTTGCTCGACTCAGGTTTTCTCTGCCCATGTGAAGGGCAACCTACTTCCAGGTTCCCATCCGCAAGGAGCAGGCTACCCCTGGTGTCCACTGTGTCCGCACAAGGCGGATTGCCGGGTCTAAAGTCGCTCAAGGACGGATGCTCCGCTAGCCGCCCGCCAGGGGCGACCTCTACCAGCCGGGCGGACTCCTCCTGGAGTCCGCCCAGGCCGCCCACTAGGGGGCGGCCGCCGCCAGCCGGGCGGACTCCCCCTGGAGTCCGCCCAGGCCGCCCGCTAGGGGGCGGCCTCCGCCAGCCGGGCGGACTCCCCCTGGAGTCCGCCCAGGCTGCCCGCAAGGGGGCGGCCTCCGCCAGCTGGGCGGACTCCCCCTGGAGTCCGCCCAGGCCGCCCGTTAGGGGGCGGCCTCCGCTAGCCGGGCGGACTCCCCCTGGAGTCCGCCCAGGCCGCCCGCTAGGGGGCGGCCTCCGCCAGCCGGGCGGACTCACCCTGGAGTCCGCCCAGGCCGCCCGCTAGGGGGCGGCCTCCGCCAGCCGGGCGGACTCCCCCTGGAGTCCGCCCGCAAGGGGGCGACCTCCACCAACTGGGCGGACTTCCCCTGGAGTTCGCCCAGGCCGCCCGCTAGGGGGCGGCCTCCGCTAGCCGGGCGGACTCCCCCTGGAGTCTGCCCAGGCCGCCCGCTAGGGGGCGGCCTCCGCTAGCCGGGCGGACTCCCCCTGGAGTCCGCCCAGGCCGCCCGCTAGGGGGCGGCCTCCGCTAGCCGGGCGGACTCCCCCTGGAGTCCACCCAGGCCGCCCGCTAGGGGGCGGCCTCCGCTCTATAAGGAGCGAACTCCCCCTGGAGTCCGCCCAGTTCGCCCAGAGATCCGCCGGCTCCGCTGCTCAACTCCCCGACGACCTGCGCGGACGCAATTTCTAGTCCGCCGAGTCCGCCCAGTACTCCATGATGACGTCACTGGACCCCGCTTCAAGAAGATTCCCCTCGGGCCTATAAAAAGGCCTCGAGACCTCTCATTTGGGAGGAGGAGCGCCAGAGAACTGCCAGCTTGATCAAGGTCTGCGGACTCAGTTTTCCAGTCTGCCATTGTTGATCAAGCAAGGTCTGCGGACTCAGTTTTCCAGTCCGCCATAGTTGATCAAGCAAGATCTGCAGTCTCAACTCTCCAGTCCTCTGCAACCTTTTTTACTTAGTCTCTGACAACTCTTTTTCTCAGCCGCCAGCTTCCCCTTGTACCCTTTACTGCTTTTACATGTAATAGTGAACTAGCAAATTGTAAACTTACTTCTTGATTAAAGAGAAAGCCCGCCGCAAGAGTGGCATTCAGGCCGCGGCAGGCGAAGTCTGTTGTTGCTGCTGCTAGCGGCCCTCTCTCCTCTTTTCTTCTCCCAGTCTAACCATCAGAGCTCAACCGCCAAAGTACCGTCTGCTCGACAGTTCTTGATCAAGCTTCTCCGTTGATCAATCAAGCTTCTCTGTTGATTGATCAAGCTTCTCCGTTGATCAATCAAGCTCCTCTGTTGATTGATCAAGCTTCTCCGTTGATCAATCAAGCTTCTCTGTTGATTGATCAAGCTTCTCCGTTGATTGATCAAGCTTCTCTGTTGATCATCAACCTTCCCGGCTGCTCTCAGCGAACCTCTTCGCTATCCCCGCAACCCTCTTCTTCTAGCTTGTGAGATCGAACAACCCGTTAACTGGAGGACGCATTTCGTGCGTCAACACTACTGACCAACTTTGTTGCAGTCCACTTTGCAGATGTGAATAGACCCCTCAATTGATTCTTTTATATTCTTCACACAATATTTTATTTATCTGACAACTTTTTGCATCCTCAGTAGTATACTATGAAGGATTTCCTAGTCTCATGACAATGAAAAACAATTAAAAACATGGAGAGAGGAGAATTTTTTTTCTACACGCATCCACCATAAGGGATTGAGAAGATCATACCTCTAGAGAAATGAATCTCTAGGTGGAGAGGAATGCACGGTGGAGAAGTAGGTGGCGATTCCCCAACAACGATGAGGCCTCTCGGTTCACCTTGAACCCGAACAGTCAAACGATCTACTCCGTTGATAGGAGTAGAGGGAAGGAGCTTAGACCTTCTTCTTTAAGCCGTCGGAGACCCTAAGTGGCCGAACCACACCTAGTCGCCGGGAAGAAGAGACAAGAGCCGAAGCTCCAGTCAAGGAGGGTAAGAGCACGGGTTCACCCGAGGAGTACACTAGCCCGAGCAGCTCGCCGGAGCAGTCCTTGAGCCAAAGCCCTAGAGGCGCTCCTCGTCGTTGTCGGGTAGCTCCAGGAAACGCGAAATGCTGCCGCCGTCGGGTTGGCTCCAGGAAACGCGAAATCAAAAACCGTGTTGCCCTATCTTCCCCTTTGAACCCTCGAGCAAATACTTTATATATACCCAATGGGTTAGGGCTTTGATCTTGGGTAAAGATCAACCCTTCATTTTTACTCATGAATTAACCTAAATACAATTTGGTTAGCTTAGTTGATTTGAGATAATAAAATATGCGGCCTCGTTATAAAAAATGATGAATCAATTCATCACATCGCTTAATAGTCACTATTTTACAACTCATCTTGGTCTAAGCATGCCGAGTCACGACATTATATATTTGCACTTATTATGGTATCTTGATCGTATGCTGCATGAAATCAAATACACAATATAAGTTGAACTGAGACTGTTCTCGTTCATTTGGTGTGACCTTACAGAGGAATCATGTCGACATGACTATAATATTACATCTTATATTATGGACTATAAGAGGCTTTATCAATGTATTACAGTCGTCAGAGCAACACACAGTAAGGTAACAGAACTTGATGACCAGTGTCTATCTTTGTCACATGATATTATAAATATTGTGCAAAATCGGACTGTGTCATTTTCGCACAATATTCATCCTTCTCGATCTTATAAGCGAGTTGTATTTATAACTACGTCAGTTATATTGCATACATTACAAAATCACTTTACCAAGGGGCCCGCCAATTTCATAACCCAAATAAGTTTGAGGGACAGACGATATTTCGATATGAAAATTTCTTACGCACAAGCATGTGCAACGAATCACAATATATATCACTCAAGAGATAGTCTTCAACTGTAGTCACATTGTTCACACCTATGCGATAAATCTACACATCTCATATCTTTGATTCATAAGACACGATGAGAACATTAATGACACTAAACACAATCCATTTAGGCTCTATTTGTTTGAGCGTTTTGATATTTCGTTTTGGGCAAACGCCGCCGGAAGGAGGGTAAACAAATGAACCTCCGGCGGCGTTTGCTCCGTTTCCACCCGCCCGCCTTGAGAAACGCCCCAAAAAGCTCCGTTTGGAGCAGCCACCTCCCCCCTCCGGTTCGAACACTCCGTTTCCACCCGCCGGATCGAACCGCCACCGCCGAACCAAATGAAGCCTTAATGTTACAACCTTGGATAAGTCAAACTTAATATGTATAAGATACACACACATACATATCCATATGATTAAACGACAATCATTTATCAACATTTATAGATCTACATTGTACTTTAATCGATATGACAATCTTAGCTTGATAATCAATGTTCCTCTTTGATTACCACGATTGTGAGGAAAAACATAAGATTACGTGATGTGATAAACTCAGGGTTCTATAGTTCAGGACCAAGAACATCTTCCCGAACCTAACATGAGATACAACACATAATCAAGGAACAAAATGTGAAAACATTTTAGATCATGAACAATAAAAAATAGAAGGAAATCCACAACTTTCAAAACACTACATCCTTCAATCTCCCACTTGTTTTTAAAGTTTCTTAACCAAAAAAAATAAAAAGAAAGAGAGGAGCAACCTACGAAATCATTCAACAAGCCATTCTCCATGGTCTTGCAACCCCATGGCTTCGAAATGAACTTCGCCTTTGTCTTGAGATAAAGGTTTCGTGAAGGGATCAGTTGTGTTGTTGTTAGTGTCTATCCACAAAAGAGCAATTTTGCCTTCATCAATGAAGTCGTGCGGGACAAAATACTTCCGATCTATGTATTTTGTTTTATGATGTGACTTTGGCTCCTTGATTTGAGAAATGGAAGCGCTATTATCGCAAAACAATTTCAAGGGCCCTTCACTGGACGCAACAACTCCAAGTTCCTTAAGGAACTTCTTTATCCATAGTCCCTCCTTGCTTCTGCAGCCGTCATGACTTCTGCTGCGGTGGTTGAGTCAACAGTAGTTGATTATTTGCAACTGCGCCAACTCACGGCCCCACCATTCAGAAGAAACACGAACCCAGATTGAGATCTCCTGTCATCCGGATCTGACATAAAACTAGCATCGGTGTGACCTTCGACAACTAGCTCCTAATGCCCACCAAAAACAAGAAACTTATTCTTGGTCCTCTTTAGGTACCTAAGAATATTTTTGACGGCAGTTCAATGATTAAGACCAGGCGAAGCCTGATGTCGGCTAGTCATGCTCAGAGCATACGCGACATCATGTCTTGTACAGGTCATGTCATACATAATGGAACCTATAGCCGAGACATATGACACATTTTTCATGTATTCAATGTCTTTATGTGTTGTAGCGCAGTGAGACTTGCCAAGTTGTACAAACATTTTCATTGACACATTTCCTTTCTTAGAGTTCTCCATGTGAAACATTTCTAAGATTTTGTCAATATAAATACTTTGACTTAGGCCAATGAGTGTTCGTGACCGGTCCTTGTATATCTTAATTCCCAAGATATATTGGGCTTGACCCATGTCCTTCATTGAAAAAGTTGTTTTTAATGAGTCTCTTCTTTGTTCCATTAAAGATAATTCATTCCCCATTAATAAAATATCATCGACATATAAAACCAAGAAAATAATGTGACTCCCACTGGTCTTCTTATATACACAAGGTTCTTCCTTGCTTTGACTAAACCCAAGAGTTTTAACCTCTTCATCAAAGCTATTAGAAAAGTCCATGTATAAAGGCCCAAAATAGGCCCTAGTATTCTCTCTTCTTTAGTCCCACATCTTGTATAAGATTTTTCTTCTCTTCTCATCTCCTATATAATTGTATTCTCTCATTGTATTTACATACACAAGCAATACATACAAGTTTTGACTTCTCTTAACATGGTATCAGAGGGAGGTTCCGATCTAACCGCTCTGTGCAATTTTTAAACCGCATCTACCCGCCGCCTTCTGGCGGACTCCGCGGTCTCCTCGTGGATTGTTTGCGGTCTCCAGCGGTCTGCCTCCTTTTCTATCCGCCGCTACTCGCTCACTGTCCGCGGCCTCGACGGACAGTCCGCTGCTTCTCCCCGTGGATCCAGGTTCTCTCCTCCTCCCACCCCTTTTATAGTTTCTCTCCTTTCTCTCGTGGACCCCACCTCCCGTGCACCTCGCGCGGTCTCTAGTTCTATCCGCGCGGCTTCTGCCACTCGCGGCTTCCCCTCCTATCCGCTCGGCGTCTGCTCCTTGCGGTTTCCTTCTCGCCGCTCGAGTTCTTCAACTCGCGGTCTCTTTTCTTCCTCCCGCTCGAGTTCGTCAACTCGCGGCTTCTCTCTCTCCTATCCGCTCGAGTTTGGTAGTTCACGGTCTCTCTCCTATCCGCTCGAGTTTTGTAACTCGCGGTCTCTTTTTCTTCTCGCCGCCTTCTCGCGGCCTCCAGACCGTGCGGTCTGCCTCTTACCCGCTCTGGTCGTGGCCTGTCTGGCCGCTGGTGTTCGCATCGTGACCGTGCAGGTTCGTTCTCCCGGCCTTTTCTGCTCGCTGTTTGTCGCTGCGGCCTGTTCCTAGTCGCGGCGATCTCCTCCCCTCTCTGCGGCCTGCCTCTCCAGCGGACTCCTGCCTGGTCGCTGCGGTCTTCGTCAAAATCGCTGCGGCCTCCTTCCAAGTCGGTGCGGCTTGTCTTCCAGGACTATGGACTCCTCTGTTGACTCCACCGGCCCGGCGGCTAGTCCGCTCGCAGACCGCCCGGCTTGTCCAACCGACCTGCGCGATGAATTACGCATCACTACCATCTCTCTCTCCGGGAAGAAAAATTTTCTCCCTTGGGCGCATTCTGTGCGCCGGGTTCTCCAGGCCAAGGGTCTCCTGCCTCACCTCACACAGGCTCCTCCGGCTCTCCCTACGGACGATTGGCTCCGCAACGATGGTCGTGTGCATACTTGACTCCTCAACTCCTTGGATGGTGAGCCGTATCAGATGACCATGTATCACGAGACGGCCAAGTCTATATGGGATGAGCTGCACTCCCTATACTCCGACAAGGACAACCTTCAGCACCTCTACGACATCCTCACAGATCTCGTTGCTCTCGACACCGGTGGCGCCCCGGACATGACGTCGTTTGTCGCTCGGGCTAAGACTCTGGCCGAGGCCTGGATACTGCATCAGCCTTCTACCAGTGATCATGCTGCCCAGCGCGCTCAGAAGGAGGCGGTTTGCATTGCTATTATGATGGCCCGTCTTCCGCCTCACCTTCAGACTATCCGGACTCAGGTTCTGGCGTCTTCCACCGTTCCATCCCTTTCTGAGATCTGTTCCATGCTCCTCCGCGTGACGCCTCCTCCGGATGCTCCTGCGCCGACTTCCTCGACCTTTCTTCAACAGGCCCCTCCGCCCCTGCTTCCCTCGCCTCCCTCTGCTCGTGGTGGCCGCTCCGGCTCTCGGGGCCGCGGGCGTGGTGGCAGGGGGCGGCCGAAGTGTTCCTACTGCGGCAAGGACGGACACCTTGAAGCGACCTGCTACCGCAAGAATGGATATCCTCCTCGACCGACGGCTTCGGTGGCCGCAGATGCCTCCTCTCCTGCCTCTCCGGACCCTGAAGCTGTCCGCCTCCAGCTCCAGCACCTCCAGGGACTGCTCAACTCGCCTCCTGCTTCCCTGGCCTCCACCTTCGTCTCCCAAGCAGGTACGACCTGTCTCTCCACCGGTCCGTCCTGGATCATGGACTCCGGTGCCACTCATCACATTACGTTCCAGCGGCCTGCCACATACTCGGACTCTCCTCATCCGCGGTCTATCACCGTGGCTAATGGGGCTCTTGTTCCCGTCTCCGGATCGATGGACATCTCTCTCAGCCCGTCATTTCCTCTCCGCTCGGCTCTTCATGTTCCTAGTTCCCCCTTCAATTTACTTTCTGTTGGTCGCCTTACTGCTGATCTTGATTGCTCTGTTATATTCACTTCCTCTTCTTTTGTCATACAGGATCACCGGACGCGGACTACCATTGGTAAAGGCGGATTGCGGAACGGGCTCTACCTTCTCGACACACCTCCTACCATCCTCTCCTCCGTCTCCTCCACCGAGTGGCATCGCCGTCTTGGCCACGCTCCTCTACCTGTTCTCCAACGGGCTCTCCCTGATATCTCTCTCCATCCGTTTCAGTGTGAGTCTTGTATCCTCGGCAAGCAGCCGCGTTCATCTTATCCTGCTCATTGTACCCGGAGCTCTGCTTCGTTTGATTTATTGCATTCTGATGTATGGGGACCGTATAAAATTACTAGTATTTCTGGTTTCCGGTATTTTATTACTTTCATTGATGATTATTCTCGCATGACGTGGTTGTACTTACTTCGCGATCGCTCCGAGCTTCCTCGCATTTTTCGAGCCTTTGTCGTTGAAACTCGTACCCAATTTCACACCACTATCAAAACTGTGCGCACGGATAATGCTCGTGAGTACACTGGCCACGACTTCGCTACTTTATGCTCTGAGTTCGGGATTATCCACCAAACCTCTTGTGCCTACACGCCTCAACAAAACGGCGTTGCCGAACGTAAAAACCGCCACTTACTTGATGTAGCTCGCTCCCTCATGATTCAAATGCATGTGCCCAAGCATTACTGGAACTTTGCGGTCTCCACGACTTGTTTTCTCATCAACCGTCTCCCTTCCTCCGTCCTCCACTATGCTACTCCGTTCAGCCTGTTGTTTCCCTCGACTCCGGCTTTCCCTCTTCCGCCCCGTATCTTTGGTAACACTTGTTACGTCCACCATCTGGGCCCGCCCTCGGACAAATTGGATCCCCGGGCGGCTAAACACATATTCGTGGGCTATTCCCGTACTCAGAAGGGGTATCTCTGTTATTCTCCCGCCACTCGGAAGCTCTCTGTCTCTGCAGATGTCACCTTCCGCGAGACTCAACCATTTTTTTCGGATTCTCTCACTACTCCTATCCCTTCGGCTCCTTTACCTCCATCCATCCCACGACCAGTTCTCCCCGTTACAACGCCGCTGCTACCGGTTCCACCAGGTCTACCTCCTGTTCCCCCCGCACCACCCATCATCCGGGTCTATACTCGTCGCCCCCGTTGCTCTATGGCCCCACTGCAGTCCGCCTCAACCACGGTTACTCCGCGTCCGGCAGATCAGGTACAGACATCCACCGCTCATCCTCTGGCTCATTACGTCTCTCTACATCGCCTCTCTCCCCATATTCACACTTTTGCTACTTCTCTTTCCTCGGTTTCTGTTCCTAATTCTGTGCAGGAGGCGCTCCAACATCCTGGCTGGCGGGCTGTCATGGAGGAGGAAATGGCTGCTCTCTGGACTAACCAGACCTGGACCCTCGTCCCTCTTCCTCCCGGTCAGAAACCCGTTGGGTGTAAATGAGTCTTTGTTATTAAACATGCTGCTGATGACACTATTGACTGCCTAAAGGCCCGCCTTGTGGCTCGTGGCTTCACCCAGCAGCAGGGGCTCGACTACGAGGAGACTTTTTCCCCGGTGGCCAAACTCAATATAGTCCGGGTTCTCCTCTCTGTTGCGGTACATCGCCAGTGGCCTCTACTCCAACTGGATGTCAAAAATGCGTTTCTGAACGGTGATCTCCAGGAAACTGTGTATATGCAACAACCTCCCGGGTTTGAGACCACGGGGGAGTCTCAAGTCTGCCATCTTCGAAAGGCTCTTTATGGTCTCAAACAGTCTCCCCGGGCATGGTTTGACAAGTTCAGTAAGGCCCTCCGGGAGATTGGTTTTACTCGAAGCTCCGCCGATTTCTCGCTCTTCACTCGCCACCGATCTACCGGGACCGTCCTTCTGCTAGTCTATGTGGACGACATCATTATTACTGGGAACGACTCGAATGGAATACTGGCGGTCAAACTTCATCTGAGCACCGTTTTTCAAACAAAAGATCTGGGGCCCCTTCGGTACTTCTTGGGCCTAGAAGTCGCCAGACGGCCAGATGGTTTGATCCTTTCTCAGCGAAAGTACTGTACTGACCTTCTTTATGATGTGGGTTACTCAGGCTGTAAGCCAATTGACACCCCAATGGATGTCAATCACAAGTTATGTGCGCAGGCCTCTGACTCCGATATCCTACTGGACAATCCAGAATATTACCGTCGCCTAGTTGGAAAATTGATATACCTCACAGTAATCAAACCAGATATCTCCTTCGCTGTTGGTATCGTCAGTCGATATATGCATTCCCCCAGAAGCTCTCATCTTCAGGCGGTTGAACGTATTCTCAGATACCTCAAAACGGCTCCTGGACAAGGACTTGTGTACAAAGTCTCTTCTTCCACTCCTACTCTGGTAGCATACTCTGATGCTGACTATGCTGGGTCCCTCGATGATCGAAGGTCCACCAGTGGCTTCTGCACGTACTTTGGAGGACATCTGATTACCTGGCGGAGCAAGAAACAAGCGGTCGTTGCTCGATCATCAGCTGAGGCAGAATACCGGGCGATGGCATCAGTGGTGTCGGAACTAACGTGGCTTGAAAGCCTTCTCACCGATCTGGGTGTAAAGCTTCCTTCACCGGCTCTTCTCCTCTGTGACAGTCAAGCTGCTATACACATTGCCAAGAACCCAGTCTTTCACGAGAGAACTAAACATATTGAAGTCGACTGTCATTTTATCCGGGAAAAGGTTCAACTAAAGAAGATCGACCTCAGACATGTTCCTGGTACTGAACAAGTTGCGGATGTCCTCACAAAGGCCTTGTCAAGTACCCTCTTCTATCAATGCCTTTCCAAGCTTGGCGCATACGATTTGTACGCTCCATCTTGCGGTGGAGTATTAGAAAAGCCCATGTATAAAGGCCCAAAATAGGCCCTAGTATTCTCTCTTCTTTAGTCCCACATCTTGTATAGGATTTTTCCTCTCTTCTCATCTCCTATATAATTGTATTCTCTCATTGTATTTACATACACAAGCAATACATACAAGTTTTGACTTCTCTCAACAAAAGCGTTTGTTCCAACTCGTCGATGCTTGCTTCAAACCATGAATGACCCTTCGAAGTTTGCATACTTTGTTGTTATTATCTGGATCTTAAAAACCTTGAGGTTGCATCATGAATACATCCTCATCAAGTTTTCCATTCAGAAACGCTGCTTTGACATCCAACTGTCATATTTCATAATCATAAAAAGCAGCGATAGCCAACATGATCCGAATCGTTTTGAACATTACAACTGGCGAAAATGTTTCATCATAGTCAATCCCTTGGACTTGACTGAAACCTTTTGTCACGAGTCTAGCTTATAGGTTGTCATGTTGTCATTCATGTCCATCTTCCTCTTGAAAATCCACTTGTTGGGAATGGACTTCTTTCCACCGGGATGGCCAACCAAGTCCCACACTTGGTTGTCATACATGGATTGTATTTCGGATCTCATGGCTTCTTGCCAGACACGGGAATCTATCCTGTCTAATGCTTCTTCATAAGTTACAGTGTCTTTGGAGTCAATAACCAAGACTTCATGAAAACCCATGTAAAGGTCAGGTTTTTCTCTTCACCCTTGAGGACCTTCTTAGTTCCTTTTGCTCATTGAACTCCCCTTGAGTCTCCCGAATTTCTTGTTGAATTGATTCATGCTCAACACGAGTCAAGTGTTGCTTGGTGGTGTAGTATGGACCTCCTCAACAAATACTTGCGGAGGTGGATTGTTTATACTCCTACTGAGCAAAGAGACTTCATGTGACATGTTGTGATCATCTTGAATGTCAAGATTCATCTCATGATCACACCTTAGTAGGCCCTCTTGAATTTCCTCAAGTACCACCCTACTGTCACGACTTTTAATTCTTTCAAGAAACTCTTTCTCTAAGAATGTTGCACCCTTCTTTACGAATATGGTATTCGTCGACTTGTGCCGAAAGTTATACCCTTTCGTTTCTCTTGGGGTATCCTATGTGTTGAAGCCAAAACTTGACCTCGACGAGAGTTCGAAATCAGGGGTGTAGCCAACACCTACTTCTCCCAAGCTCCGACCTCTTACTGGCAGTAAAGGACCAGAAACCGACCCAAAGCCTCAGCTGGGAGGTCCCACCTCTAACCTGGAAGATCTCTGAGCGCTTCCCCTCCAAAGCCAAATGCTGGGCTAAGAGCTCCTCAGAAAGCACTAGAAGATCTTAGGAAAATATGAAAGCTTGCCTTTTGAGGAGCCCTTGTGGGTCTATTTATAGCCATTGCTGACCTGAAATTACCAAATTACCCTTGGATGGTCTGCCAACAGCAAAACTCCGCTGTTCTGAGGAGCTAAATGCAGACCCTGGGGGTATACAAGTAATTTTACCTAAGGCCATCCAGGTAATTTCACCCTGGGCCTTACCCGACGGGAGCCTTCCTGCAGAGAACTGAAGGCTCTTGCGCGTAAGCCTTGTCGAGAACTCTCCCTCCCTCACCAGGCGGGAGCCAAAAGGATATTGAAGACTGCCACCGGTTATGCCTGCTCCCTCCCCCTGCGAGGCGCGAGCATTCTCGCCCGACTCTGGGCGGGAGTAGGTCTCGGTCGAAGCCCGTCCTGCTTTGGCGGGCGTCGAGCTCTGCCCGACGAACTGCTTACCTGAGCGCGAGCGATCTCGCCTGCCCCTATGCGAGAGCTCTCCTGTACTGAACCGGCTCAACGAATGTCGAGCCCAGCTCGACGAGTCCTGATTTGGGCGAGAACAGTGATTTCACTTGGGGCTAGCCCAAAGCTAATCCGAACTTGGCCCTGAGTCTTTCTGGGTCCCACTCAGCGAATATGGGGTTGTACACTATGAAGAAACATTTATCCGCTTTGAGTTCTAATTTTGTAGACAAAATACGTTTGATATACGCCTCGCAACCTCAAATTTTGAGAAAAGATATAATGGGAGGCTTGCCCACCCACATATCATGAGGATCCCACATTGCCTTGGCCGTAGGGAGCTGGTATACGGTCACGCGAATGGGGAGCGCATAGGACTGCCAAATGAAGACTATCGCACGGGAGTCGACAGAGCTCCACTTGGCCATGTTGGATCCCTGGACGGAAGCAGCGGTGCTAACCGTGGAAGAATCGTCCACAGAAGGGGTTGCTGGAGGCGGAGCAGGCTCAGAGCCGTCAATGTGGCCCCACAGATCTAGGCCACGGAGGATAACGCCAACAGTGGCAGACCATGCCTTGTAGTTTGTCCATCGAGGATGACATCCGCCTTCTGAAGAAAAGTGGAGGAGTCCATAGGGTAAGGCAGTTGGAAACGACACAGGAAGCAGAGTCACGACACGTTACAAAAAGAAAAAAAAACGGCTTGGAGTAGCGGCACGGCGACACGGGATTGAGCGGCAGCAGACGAGATCGATCGGCACGGGCAGCGACAACCGGGATCGATCGGCATGGAGCAGATCAGAGCAGACGGGATCGATCTGCACGGGATCGATCGACACAGAGACGGGATCGATCGGAGCCGACATGATCGATCGACAGAAGGTGCGATCGGTGAAATGGGATCGGAACCAGGGCGATTGGGATCCGAACGCCGATCGGGCGCGGAAGGAGGAAGACAATCGATGGGGTCGGGATCGGAACACTGCAACGCGCGTTGGAATCGGCTAGGGTTGGGAACCTGGCTCTGATACTATGATAGGAGAAAAAGATGTCATTGTATTCACAAGTGGAGGTATGTATAAGTACATGGAATGGTGTTCACAGAACCCATGGTGAGCATAAAACAACTCTACTACACGGTAAGTACACTACACCTAACACTGATAACCAGCCTCGGTGCAGAGGGCTCGCGAGGCAGGAAGGGGAAACAGTGAGGGAGGAGATGCGCGAGATGCCAATGGCTGGAAGCCGGCCAATGCGTGGATGAACCAAACCCTTGCTCATTTTTTGCGTTTTTTACGCCCGGGCACTTGCCCGGGCGTGTCTCTATGTGGGTCTGCCCATGGATCTAGCTACAGATCCTCATCCCGAGAGATCAAGGTCATACCTCCTAAGGGAAGTGGTTATCACACATATTAGGGAAATGCCACCAAATCCATCCCCAGAGGTTGATACAGTATCTTCCCAAAAGAAGATGAGGTTCATAATAAGGGGAGAAGCAGCGATGAATTTATCCTTTTCTTTTGAGGCATGATCCCTATAAGTTGATTCACTTCTTTTCTGTGGACGAGGCAACAAGTGAGAATAATTCAAATTTTCATTTCTTAGTGAATTCTCCTCATCTTTCAGGCTTTGTTCAGTCACCCGCCAATGATGCTTGATGAGTTCTTGAAGTACATTTTCACATTTATCGGTCCACTCAAAACATGTAATCTCTCTGTGCACATTGAAGAAGAAATGTATTTATGTCTTATTTGGAAATAAAGTTGGTTAATTTTGCCACTAGCTTAATTTTGCTACTTAGCTAATCAGCGGATGAAGCTATCTGATGTTTGTTAAAGGAGTTATGTGCAACATGACTTTTCTTTTATTGGAGTTTGGCTCAATATTGTGCAGAGGAAGGTGACAGTAATTTTTCCTAAGTTGTTTGGGTGGCTTAGGGAAGCTTGTATTGCCTCGAAGTAGAAAAATTTCTGTCACATTCGATTCTTTGCCAAGGTTATATTTTTCATAAGGAGCTTGATCATTGACATGCACTTTGATATTCTCCGTTACTTCTGTTACTTGTAGAAAACTTCCATATTGAACACTTCCATATTCTTTGATAGTTGAACAACAACATTTTTCAAATGAACGACATAGCATACCAATAGCTCCCATCATCAGTAAAGAATTATATTTCCATGTAGCCGGGGCATTCAAATTTGATGTACCTAGAAAAAGCAAAATTTGTAACTTGATAACCGGTTGGATCAACATATCAATTCTGGGTATATAATAACATCCTTCCCAGTGGGCGCATTCAAATTTTATTAAGAACATTATTGACATGGATCTCCCCTGAAAATAGTGTTATGTATTTCCTCATGTAATGCTCTTGTCTTGTAGTAGGGACTTCGTATATATAAGGAGTCTCTTACGTGGTGAGATCTTTATCCTTGGAGTGCTAGTCATTTGATCTCTCTTGGGAGAGCGGTGTACTTTGGAATACCCAACCTTTAGATGCTTGGCGGGAGCGTGTTTCCCGAGTTGCATTTTTTATTCTCATTCAATGCAATTTCTTAATCGTATTCTTGTTCGCATTATGACATAGCTAGCCCGTTTCAATTGGACCGACCTGTCACACATTAGAGTTCCTTCTTGAACCCTACCTTCATCTCCGCACTTTTCTCGGGGATTTGGCCGTCGAGTGCTTCTCTCCGTTCACTGGACTCCACATTCACAAGCATCTTCGTGCCACATCTCCACTCGCCTCAATTCGCTCTTCCACATGTAGATTGTGCACCATCTCCGTCGCCCGACTCACTCTTTCGCGTGCATCATCTCCCGCAGTACTCGACTCGTTCTTCCGCACGTAGATCTCACAAGCCTCGTCATTTCTGCGGTCCCAATCCAACACGTAGCTCGCCGACACGAATTTCATCGCCTCCCATCTGCGAGATGAACCCGCACATTCGTGCAACCTCCTTCCAACCTTGTCCTTCTAATTAGCCCCATGACGCTTTTGACCTCTCTTGGCACACGCTGAAGGAGGAATTCCTCTGCCAATATGATGCCCGCCAGACGGGCAATGCCTACTAGCGTCTCAGCTTATGCGCTAGTCTGACACCATGGCCATCTACATTGACAAATTCATCAAGGTCTCCATGCACGTACCCGGCCTATCCCTCGACCACTACCTGGGGTATTTCTTTGGGGGTCTGCAAACCCACCTTCGAGTCCACAATCCGACCACTCTTTCCCGTGCCATGGAGCAAGTTCGTTGCCTCGACGAGGAATTCTACACGGACCATCCGTCCTCCTTGTCCCACCCACCACACCAGCGACTGCCACTGTTGTCGTTGCCGCCAAAATCTCCGCCCCCTCTTCCCCGCTTGGATCACCTGCCCCCGCATGCCTCCGCTGCTAGGCCTGCCTCCGCCAGTTACATTGGCCCCTACTCCACCGGTGCCTAGACTACCCCACCGCTTATCTCATGAGAAACACCCCGAGTTTTTCCGCAAGGGTCTTTACTTTTGCTGCAAGCATCCACGTTCGCGATTTCAAAGACTTATGTGTGTTGGTGGGATCTGAAGATGACGGTCCTAGCTTTGGGGATTTTGACCCTCTGATGCCCACAAATGACCCGTACGGATCTCGGCCCTGAGGGCAAGGTTGTTTTTTGGGAGGGGAGTATTGATATGTATTTCATCATGTAGTGGGGTCTCCATCCATATAAGGAGCCTCTTAGGTGGTAAGATCTTTATCTTTGGAGTGTTAGGCTCTGTTTGGCTCGGCTGAAGTGGTGGGAGAAGCAGTGGTGTGATGCAATGGTGAGAAAATCAGCTGTCTTGCACAATGATGAGAAAAATAGTGAAACTGTTTGAAATGTCTGTTTTTTTGTTAACATTGTATTCAAATCTCCGGCCCAATTGGCAAATTCAAAACTTCTGGTCTGCATTACTCGCTTGTAATCTCTCGGGGCCCAGCGCTATTGGTGCCCGATTTACTTGGCGGAATAGGCGGGAACACCCTTTTACTGTTTGTGCTAAGCTCTATCGAATACGCGCCTCCCCCGAATTGCTACAATTATTCTCTGTGTCGGTGGTTCAACATCTTAGCTCTGCTTATTCTGACCACTGACCCCTGCTGCTATCCCTATTTTTGGAATGGAGTCTAGCGCTTCGTTACTCCTATTTGATTCAAGGCTTGGTGGCAAACATGCCTGAGGCGGAGAGCATTATTTCGAAGGCTTGGAATGAGATTCTGGTGGACAGTCCATGACTTGATTCGAAGCCGACTGTTGCAAAATGTTTGTCCTCGGTGGCCTCTTGGTGTTGGCGAACTATGGGGGTTATTCCCAATTGCATTCAGGACCTCAAGGTAGATATTGAAAGGCTACAAAATGGCACAATTTTGGCTCATTCTCAGGCTCGTTTGTATGAGCTTCGGGTGACTTTGGAGAAACTCATGCTTGCAAAGGACACTAAGTGGAGACGATGAGGTAAAGCGAAGTGGCTTTCGAAGGGAGACAAGAACATGACATATTTCCTCACTCGTGCATCAACAAGGAAAAAAATTGTATTGAATATTTGATTGATGATGGGGGCTGCGGGGCCAAATCTAGTAGGGGATTCACTATTTGATTGTGGATTTTTTCGATCTGCCACACCGATTGAGGCCTAGTTGGGGGCTGTTTTTGGTCCGGATGAACAGGCGGTCTCTTTAGACATGAATGATGCGCTTTGCCGGCCATTCTCTCAGCTCGAGATACACTCAGCTCTTTTCTTTATGTCTCCTTTTAATTCCCTGGGTCCTGACGGACTTCCACCTGTGTTTTTTCAGCGGAATTGGAGTATCGTGTGGGAGAAGGTCATGCAACTTGTTTTGAATTTCCTAAACAATCTAACATCTATCCCACAATCCCATCCAATTAATATTGTTCTTATTCCTAAATGCGATAAACCTTCATCGTTAAATCAATTTTGGCCTATTGGCCTTTGTACCGTGGTTTATCGTATTGCGGCGAAATGTATTTCTAATCGGCTAAAGCTATTTATGGACAAACTTATTTAACCCTTCCAATTGGCCTTCATCTCCGGTAGGCTTATTACCGATAATATTCTTATAACATGTGAAATTATCCACTTCCTTCGTACTTTTACCCGTGTTTCCGATGCTTCTTTGGCTCTTAAGTTGGATATGGCCAAGACATAGAACATGGTGAAGTGGGCTTTTCTTGGTCGGGCCTTACAAACTTTGTGCTACGTGGAGAATTTCATCTCGCAAATCATGGCATGTGTCTCTTCGGCTTCCTACTCATTTACTGTCAACGAAGAAAAATTTGGAAGTGTCAGACCGACCCACGGTCTCCGCCCAGGGGATCCCCTATCTATTTATTTCTTTTTTGTTTGAAATTTCTGAGATGGTTGCTTCGTCAGTCTGAGGGGGATGTGGCCATTTATTTAGGGGGGGGGGGTTGTTCTTCGACCCCCATGTTTCTCATTTACGATTGGCGTATGACACCTTCATCTTATGTGGGGCGAGCCGTGGTGCGACTCTTTCCATTTCTCAAATCTTGCACATCTTTGCTAAGGTGTCTGAGTTGAAAATTAATAGTGGAAAATCATGCGTTGTGTTTGGCCGTTCGGTTTCAGAGGAGGTTGTAGGTGGTATCGTGGATATTTTGGGTGTTATCCATTGTTCACATCATGAGGTCTATTTAGGGGTACTGATTTTGGTGGAGAAGCACTACTGCTCTGCTTTTAAATAATAAGGAAAGGGTATGACAGAGAATTCAGGGATGGATGGTCAAACTACTATCTCAGGCCAGACAGGAAATTCTAATCAAAGTTGTCCTCAAAGTTATCCCATCTTTTGTTATGAGCTGCTTCTGTCTTCCTCGAACAATCATTAAGAAGATTAAGTCTCTTGGTGCCTGATTTTGGTGGAACGGTGGTGGGCATCGTGGCCTGCATTGGAACGAGTGAAGTACCTCATGTTCTTAGTTATTAAAGACGCTCCAAGGCGCAAAATGGTCTTGGAGCCTAGACGCCTAACGAAGGCAAAGCGCAACCACATATATTTTAAATAATCAACATCAAAAATCATTTTAGATTCTCGATCAAATTCTTCATCTAGTCTACTAATTAATCATTCATTACCATCGTTTTTACCTCTTAAAAAATAGAATCAATATGGTCACTTGCATCATATCTAAGTCTCAATACAAAATTATTTTTTAAAAACAAACACTCAGTTGATAATTATTTTTGAGTTCTTACATTATATTTTTCTTAATTTTTGAAGAAAAAAATTTACATAAAAAATCTTACTCAGACACGTCTTTTATATTCTAAATGTGCACGGAGACACAAACCTCTGAGCTTGGTGAGCCTAGAGCCTGAGATGCACAGTGGGCCTGAACTACTCTTTCCCGCATCAGATGAGTATAAAAACATAATGTTTTATCGTAAAATTCAAGTATCAGGGGTAAATGATGCTCTAAAGAAAATGAAAAATGAATAGACGGTTGAGCCAGACGAAATACCAATCGAAGTATGAACATTACTAGGGAAAGACAAAATTTTATGACTTATATATTTTTTCAATAAGAATCATAAGAAAATGAAGTCAAAGAGCATGTCAGACCAATGAAGAGACAATATCTTAGTACCTTTGTATAAGAACAAAAAGAATATGCAAAATTGTGTTAATTATAGAGAAATTATATTAATGAGTCATACCATGAAACTATGATAACGAGTAATAGAAAGAAAAGTAAGACGAGAGACTAGTATCTCCGAGAATCAATTTAGATTCATGCCAGAGCGGTCGACCATGGAAGCTATATATCTCTCGAGGATACTCATTGACAATTATTAAGAAAGAAAACAAGATTTGCATATGCTATTTATAGATCTTGAGAAAGATTATGGTAGGGTTTAAATAGAGATTTTATGATGAGTCTTGGAAAAGAAAGGTGTAAATATATCATACATTGGCATGATCAAATATATGTATACAAATTCAGTGACGAGGGTGCGGACATCTGGAGGATTAACACAAGAATTCTCTATCACTATTTGCTTATCACTATTTGCTTATCACTATTTGCTTATCACTATTTGCTTATCACTATTTGCTTATCACTATTTGCTTATCACTATTTGCTTATCACTATTTGCTTATCACTATTTGCTTATATCAAGGTTTAGCTTTAAGCCTTATCTCTTTAACCTTATTATAGATGAGCTCATCGGACATATCCAACAAGCAATACCTTGGTGTTTATTATTTGTGAATGATATTGTTTTGGTTGATGAGAAGCGCAAGGGTGTAAATGTGAAACTTGAATCTTGGTGAGACACTTTAGAAAATAAGAGTTTTAGGTTGAGCAGGGCAAAAACAGAGTATATGGAGCTTACATTTAGCAATGCAAGAATGACGTATGAGTTCTTTAAATATCTTGGATCGATGGTTCAAAAAGATGAAGGTGTTGATAAAGATCTGATATATAAAATCCAAGCCGGGTCGTTGAAGTGGAAAGACGCGTCAGGGATCTCATGTGATCATAAAGTACCATTAAAATTTAAAGACAAGTTTTACCGTACTACAATTAGACTAGCAATCCTTTATGATTCTGATTGGGCAGTGACTCGTGTACTTGTGCAAAAAAATGGGAGTTGCGGAGATGATGTGGATGTGTGGAATGTGATGGTGTTTGAGGATGACTGTGCAAACCTTGTTGTTGCATTCTCTGCGGGGTTGGCTCCTCATTCGACAGATCGTTTTATCTTAAATGCCTTTCCCTTGGTCCCTTCGTCCTCGTTCCAGTTTGCGCGCTAGTGCGCTAATCTAGTTGCTCATTGTTGGTCATCTATTTTTTTCTTAAGCCTTTGTCATTACCTGCCCAAGTACTTGATATTATTGCCTCGAAATGTTCTACCTGAATGAATGGATATGGTGTTGAAATCCGTATACCGATTCAACAGAGTTCGGACTAAGAGGGGGCAACTTGTGCTTCTTGACTCGCCGTCGGACACTTCTGACTTGGATATTTCAAGCCTAGAGATGACCCTCACTTGTGGAGAGTGGATTGCCTGCATACAGATCCGCGAGTTGTAGCGAGAAGGTCCCGTCACTGATACATCCGAAATAGATTTAAGTATTAACGCAAGTGCACGTGCTGGATCAAGTAATATAAAGTGAGTTAAGATCGTTTCCACGAAAAAGTAATTAATTTAGCGCTCGCAAGTATTAGCTCTACCGTTTCTTTAAATTCAAGTGGATTAATAAAAGTGAATTTAAATTCAGGAAAATTAAAAGTAAACAATAATAAAACTAATTAACACTTAAGAATACTTTTATCAATTTAGAGAAATAGTCTTGCACGTTGATTTTCTTGGTCTATTGTGATGAGTTTTTAGAGTGATCCTTTATGAAATGTTTGGTTAATTATCCTGCAATGATTTGAAAGTGAAAATAATTATCTTTCGATTCTTGAAATTCGTTTACCCTAATTCTCTTAGTTATATCTAACTTAAGTACAAAAAGAATAACATGAAACGCGCAAATCAATGTTGCTAACGCAAGATGAAATCTCTTTTTCTCTTTATGTTATATTAAAATTTATGTTACACTTACGCCACTTCTCTCTCGAATTTTGCACCGCAGTATAAAGATGGAATTTTGCTAAATATTTACGTAACTAATCTCTCGAATCTCGCTGTGTAAAAGAAATGATTCAACCCTAAAATAACGTCACTCCTCTCTCGAATTTTGTCACATAATTTAGAAGAAAAAATACTTAATCCAAATTTTTTATTAAATAAGAACATAATTTCAATAATGATTGTCCTCAACAATCATAACGAAGAATAAAATCGCAACATCAAAACAAAACAAAGTACTCTCAACATACAAAACTTAGAAAATTAGTTTATGATGGAAGGACCAAACCACACAATAAGAAAGATCTTATAAAACATGATGATTAACATCAAACACTGCATGAATTCTTCTCCGGATTTTTGCTCTAGCCGCTGACCTTCTTCCTCCTCTGGCCGATCCTCCTCCAAATGATGGTGGTTATTATGATATTGAGGATTGCCAAAAATCTCCTATCTTCTTCCTTTTTGCTGGCCTAGCCCCCTCTTTTCAACCCCTCAAATTTGGTTCAAAAGAGAGATATCTCCAAAAAATATTTTTCCTTTTATATAAATTGATCTTTTTAAGGGAAAATCCTTTTAATGAAAAATGATATCTTTCCTTATAAAAATTCAGTCATTTTAAAATGATGTTTTGCTCTTTTATGTCATGCCAAAACGAACCATTGCTCCTCTTTTTCGAATTTGCAAATGACACCAAGATTTGAATTTAAACTTTGAATTTCGGATTCTAACTTGTTGTAACAACTAAAACAGGTTGTTGCAACAACCTGCGCATGCCAAAATATAAGTCAACTTAACTTCTCCAGGTCGAATTATTCGGCATTTCTAGTAAAAAAACATTGAAAATATAGCCAAATAAAATAATACAAATTTACTTATATTTTTACTCATTTAAATCATTTTTTACTCAATTAAATTATTTTTACTAATTATGATGAATATTAAAGCAAAATAAAAGACTAGATAACTTATTTTTGAGAAGTTATCTGTCACACTCCCAGAAGTTCCTCTCAATTTCTCTTCCCAAAGCCTTAGAGCTGAGCCCTGCACCTCAGACAACACAAAGAAGAGATTCAAAAAGTGGCGAGCTTTAGGAGGCAGAATCTGCCTTCTCCGAGGTTTTGAGTTGTATTTCTAGACAAAACTTCTCGAGGGTTAAACGGTCATTAATGGCATGTTGATAGCTCCCTCAGCCTTTACGGAAATACTAATCCCAAACCAAAATGGTCTGCTTACAACAACCTCCGCCTTTTTGAGAATACTATGGGCAAACCCTGGTAGTTTGCGGAAACTTTAATTTACCCAAAATCACGTTGCCTACTGACCCGGGTGAGTCCAAAGTCTGGGAAAGCCTGGACTCACCTCGCCAGATTGGAGGTGAACAACGCCCACCTTGCCTATTCGCTGGCGAGTAGGTCTTGTTTCTCAGCTCGCCCCTTCTTAAAATGTTGAATTAACCTGTGGTATGTTTGAGAAGAGTCCGGAGCCGACTTTGTTGACTGGAGAAGCCTTTGAGATGAGAGAAAATGCAAAGTTTGCCTGGTCCCAGTAGGCAGGGCGAGTACGCTCTACCGAGCTCTACTTGCTCTCCTTGGACGTTGAGCCTTCTGTCCACCTGGGCTTGGTCTGGATTCTGCTTGCTAAATAAGGGTTGTACATATGGTTTATTTAAAAAAAAGAAGCAGAGTGTACTATTTTACAGAATAGCTGTGTGGTGGCTAATTAGAAATTAAAACTATATTATAATTTTGTCTTTCATATTGATAAATATATATTTGGAAATCAAAACTATATTATAATTTTGTCTTTCATATTGATAAATATATATTTGGAATGAAAAAACTGAAGAGAGAATATACTGTATATGCAATAAATTATAGCAATAAATTATAGGCAATAAACATTATATCCGGACATCTGTGTATGTATACATAAATTTATAAGCAATAAATTATATATCATCATAAGCAATTCATATTTTTAAATTATATATCTCGACATTTGACCTTCAATCATTGAGCACGGTACATATGATCCCCCCCCCCCCCCCCCTCTGCCATGGTGAGATCGGAAGCTTGCACCTTGTGAGATCGGAAGAGAAAAGTTCGAAAGCAGTGTTTGATTGATCTGGAAGAAGGGGAAGGGAAAAACTATTTCTAGCGGTGCACCGTGCCCCCATGTGAGTTGTGTGAGAAAGGGCGGCACACAATTGTTTTCAGCTGTCGACGGTGGGAACAGAGATGCACAAAATTACCGTTGGCGCGGGTTTTAAAAAAGCGGTGGTGTGCAGCTTTAAATGATCCCCGTCAAACGGAGCCTTAGTCATTTGATCTCTCTTGGGCTTGAGGGTACTTTGGAGGGCCCAGCCTCCGGGTGCTTGGTACCTTTTATTCTTATGCAATGCAATTTTTTATTCGTGTTCTTGTTTGCGATGCATAGCTAGCCCATATCATATAGCATGGAATGGTTTCATTTATCTCTTCTACCTACGCTGGGCAGAGTTTATTTTTTTATGAAGATCATATTTATAGCATAAACGCATCATTCTCTTATAGGAAGTTAACTCAATGTAATTTACCCATATAATATTGATGATAAAATGAATGATTGAGGCTATGGCGTGATAAACATTCTACAAAGATTATTTGGAGTGGCGAAAATGATCAACTCCAACTTTGTGAAGCTCTCCTAGCTTTTCCTCAACGTGCAACATGATGGCCCCCTCAGCTTCTCACCTTTTACCCCAAAACAAACAAATAATTGGCATTATCACACATAGTTTGTTGCGGTTGCTAGGTTGGTTCAGATCCTGATCCGCTCCTGATCGAACCTATTAAGGGATTATTAATCCTTCGAGTGTCTACTTAGACTAATATGTCCCCATGCTCACATATCAAAGAAGAGAGCAGCAAAATCTAGAGGGTCTCCATACTCAAACTTCCTTGCTACTTCAAATGACACACCCACCGCCTATGAAACATGCCTTCGGAGCTTCAGAGGGCAGCAGGGTGGCGCCGAGGAGAGTCCATCAGAGGTAAGCGTTGAGGCACGAGCTGGTTGCTGCAGTTGTCACTAGGGAGAAGCGTTTTGGTTGCGGGATCTTGGTGCCAGCGGGCTTCCAAATCTCGGTGTCAGCAGGTGGTGCAAGTTGAATATTCGCTTTTATTTTCGATATCGAGATTATGTATTACACGTGATATGTCACGTGCTAGTGTACCTATATATATGAAAGTGTTGCCCGGTTTAGGGAATCAGCAAATTAATTCCCGATTTCCACTTGGTATCAGAGGATTAGGTCTTCCGCCGCTCCAGCCCTATCGTCGATCCCGCTCGCTTCCGCCGCTCCTGCCGATCGTCGATCCCGTCGCTCCCGCTCGCGGCTCGCCTCCTCCCGCTCGCCCGTTCGCTTCCGTCACCGTCGCCAGTCCATCGCCAATGTTGCCAGCGTCGTCGTCGCCAGTCCGTCGCTCCTGCTCGCCTCTTTCTTAAGGACGTTTCTCTTCCGCGGCGCTCCTCCTCCGGAGGCCTTCTCTGCCCGGCCTTCCGGGCAGCCCCCGCGTCTCCGACCGTTTTGTCCTCCATGGAGCAGCCAGAGACATCTTGCTCACCTCCTCTGGTGTTCCTTCCGGCATCATGATCTACGGGGGACCCGTTGGAGGCTGTCTTCTTTGATTTGGAGCTCTTCAATCTCTCTTCTCAATGGATGATCAATCCACTATCTCAACGGTTCCTCAATCCGGTGTTCCAACCGGTTCGTCTGCCGACCCTCCTCGGAGCCATGGCCAGTCTGGCTCGTTGAAGATCACTATTGTTGCCTTGGATGACATGAATTATCTGGAGTGGTCCCGGGCGGCCCAGCATGTTATTCGCAGCCACCAGTTATATGGACTTATTGATGGTACCACCGTTGTGCCACCACGTACCGATCCCACATGGAAAAAATGGGATGCAGAAAATTATTTGGTTGTCTCGTGGTTGCTTCACTCGATGTCCCCTCAGGTGCATCACAGTTATATGTTGTTGGACTCCGCATATGATATTTGGACTCGGACCCGTGATACCTACTCTCAAGCAGGCAGTTCGATGTAAGTGTATGAGCTCACTCTCCGTGTTCTGGAGCTGAAGCAGGGCATTATGTCTATTTCTGCCTACTATTCTGAGTTTGAGCGCCTCTATCAGGAACTGGACTTCTTCAATACTTTTACGGTTGCTTGTACTGCTGATGCGCTTGCCCTTCAGAAAGACAGATCGTTTTCGTGTCCACGTCTTCCTTATGGGGCTCAACATGGAGTTTGATGTTGTTCGCTTGCATGTTCTCCATCGTGAGCCACTTCCCTCTCTTCGGGAGGCCTTCAGCACGCTCCTCAATGATGAGAATCGCCGTCGTACTCTTGGTGCCACTCCTGCTACTGATCATTTTGCGCTTCCCGGGGCTTCACGCGGACCCCCTCTTTGTAGCCACTGTGGGAAGAAGGGCCATACCAGGGACTCATGTTTTCGTTTACATCCTCACCTTGCCCCTGCTGGTCGGGGTTCTAGTACTCAAGGGTCGCTGTGGGCACCGTGGTGGTGGCCGTCAGTCTGACGATCGTCCTCAGTTTTCTGCGCAATCTACTGAGGTTCAGGAGGACACCTCTGGAGGCTTGTCTGCTGTCGAGTTAGATGCTCTCCGTCACATGTTGCGCTCCCACACTGACTCTCCTACTGCTGGTTCTTATGCTGCTGTTGTTACTTCGGGTCTCTCCAGTGCTCATGATGTGTCCTCCTCACCTTCCGAGTGGATTATTGACTCGAGTGCGACCGATCACATGACTGGTTCTGCCTCAGGTTTTACCTCTTATACTCCTCTTTCTGGTTGTGATAAGTTTATTGCTGCTAATGGCTCTCTCTCCGCCATCGCTGGTAAAGGGACTGTCACCTGTTCTCCCGACCTATCACTGTCCTCTGTTTTGCATGTGCCGTCTTTTCCTTGCAATTTGTTTTCCATTAGTCACTTAACTACTTTAAACTGTTCTTTGATCTTCTTTCCTGATGTTTATGTATTTTAGGATCTGGATACGAGGCGGACGCTTGACAGTGGTAGGAACGTTGGTGGACTGTACTTGTTGGACCAGTCTTCTTCCAGTGCTTTTTCGTCCACCAGATCTCCGACTCTACATGACATTCAACGCTGGCACCAGCGTCTTGGCCACCCTTCGCCTCTTTATCTTACTAAATTGTTTCCTGTTTTTAACTCTTTAATTCAGTCCTTTTCTTGTGATGTATGTGAACGCTCTAAACATGTCCGTCAGAGTATTAGTCATTTGTCTGTCCCTAGTTTCTGTCCATTTGATGTTATTCACTCTGATGTTTGGGACTCGTTTCCAGTGTTATTTTTATCTGGTTATAAATGGTTTGTTGCTTTTATTGATTGTCACTCCCGTGTTACGTGGGTTTATCTGCTTAAAAAGAAAAGTGACGTCCTTTCCTGTTTTCAGACATTTCATAAGATCGTGAACCAACAATTTGGTGGCACAATTCGGGTGTTGCGTAGTGATAATGGTAGAGAATATAATGATCGGGGTGCTTTTGGGGCCTATCTATCTAATAGTGGCATCATACATCAAACCACGCGCGTCCACACTTCCACCCAAAATGGGGTGGCTGAACGGAAGAATAGACACTTGTTGGAGGTTGCTCGGTGTTTACTCCTTGCTATGCACCTTCCCAAATCCTACTGGGGTGATGCAGTTCTCACAGCTGTTCATCTCATTGACCGTCTTCCGTCTCGTGCCCTTTCATTTGATACGCCCTATCGCGTCTTACCAAACAACACATTGTCCACACCTCTCATCTTGCTCCTCGTATCTTTGGCTTTGTCTGTTTTGTCCATGTTTATACCCCGCATCGTGATAAACTTGATGCACGTTCCCTGCAGTGTATTTTCGTTGGGTACTCCCCTACCACCAAAGGGTGTCGTTGTTATCATCCTCCGACTCGGCGCTACTATTGCACTGTGGATGTAACATTTCGTGAGGGGGAGTCGTACTTTAGTCCTCGTCAGGGGGAGACGAGAAGTGACGGTGACGAGAAAATCGAATCTCCTCTTCCAATTGTTAACAACGAATCTCCTCATCCAACTGTTGCCACTCCTCTTCCTTCCACCTCCACTCCACTTATATTATACACGTACTCACATCGTCCCAGGACTGTTGAGCAAGTGCAGACTGTGAATGTTCCGCCAGTGCTAGTGGCTGTCTCAGCTCCAGATTCAGATGATGACCTCCATGTTCCTCTTGCACATCTTATAGGTAAAAGGGGTGGCACCAAACACCCCATTGCCAACTACATTTGTTATACTCATTTATCTCAGGCTCATAAAGCCTTTATCTCCTCTCTGTCATCTATTGTGATTCCTAAGACATAGCAGGAGGTTGTTTAGATACCTGAATGGAAACAGGCTATGAAGGAGGAACTGAGTGCCTTGGATAAAAATAAAACATGACGGCTCACTAGCCTTTCCCCTGGGAAGCGAACGGTCGGATCCCGTTGGTTCTTCACCGTCAAACAGAACCAAGATGGAGTGGTGGAGCGATACAAACCACGTTTAGTGGCTCGAGGATATACCCAAGCTCAAGGCATTGACTACCAGGAGACCTTTGCTCCTGTTGCCAAGATGAACTCAATCTGTGTGCTTCTTTCTTGTACTGTGATTCGTGGATGGGAGCTACTGCAGCTCGATATCAAGAATGCATTCCTGCATGGTGATCTGGAAGAGGATGTCTATATGGATATTCCCTCGGGACTTGATGTCAAAGAGTCCAATCGGAGGGTCTGTCGCCTCCTAATATCCCTGTATGGCCTGAAACAGTCTCCGAGAGCGTGATTTGGGTGTTTTAGCAAGACCATGCTACGACTTGGATATACTCAAAGTCAAGCTGATCATACTCTCTTCATCAAGAGGAAGGATGCTCTGGTTTCTATCCTTATTGTGTACGTGGACGACATCATCATTACCGGAGATGACTTGGATGAGATCAAGTACTTGAAAAACCAACTGGGCGAAGAATTTGAAGTCAAGGATCTGGAAAAGATGAAATATTTTTTGGGAATTGAAGTTGCGAGGTCCCGACAGGGGATCTTCATCTCCCAAAGGAAGTATACTCTTGATTTCCTGGAGGAGACTGAGATGCTTGGGTGTGCTCTTGTTGACACTCCAATTGAGGTTAATCATAAGATTGATGCAGATATTAGTGGAGAGAAAGCGGAGGCCTCAAAATACCAACGACTGGTTGGGAGGCTCGTTTATCTGTCCCATACTCGCCCGGATATCACGTATGTGGTGGGTGTCCTAAGCCGGTATATGCACTCCCCTACGTTATGTCATCAGCAGGAAACCTTTAGGGTGTTGCGATATCTCAAAAAGACACCCGAGCGTGGGATTCTGTTCAAGGCTAATCAGTCGTTTGAGGTTGAGGTGTTTACTGGTGCTGATTGGGCTGGTAGTCAAGATGACAGAAAGTCAACCACATGATACTGCACATTTGTGGGAGGCAACCTGGTTTCATGGAAGAGCTAGAAGCAGAACGTGGTTGCTCGCTCAAGTGCTGAAGCAGAATACAGAGCTATGGCTCAAGACGTTTGTGAGGGACTGTGGTTAAGAACTATTCTCCAAGATTTGGGCCTTCAGGTGAACAAACCTATTACTATCTACTGTGACAACAAGGCAGCCATCAACATTGCACACAATCCAGTTCAACATGACAGGACCAAACATGTGGAAGTTGATAGGCACTTTATCAAAGACCACCTCGATAAGGGGAATATCTGCACTCCGTTTGTGAGCTCATTTGATCAGCTTGCCGATGTTTTCACCAAGGGGCTATGCAACGAAAACTTCAAGAAAAATACTGACAAGTTGGGAATGGACAAGTTGAGAATGATCAATATATATTCCCAACTTGAGGGGGAAAGTTGAATATTCGCTTTTATTTTTGATATCGAGATTATGTATTCCACGTGATATGTCACGTGCTAGTATACCTATATATATGAAAGTGTTGCCCGGTTTAGGGCATCAGCAAATTAATTCCCGATTTCCACTGTGCATGCATGTGTTGGTGTAACTAGTGCAACTTGTGATCAACGAGTTTGTGCATGTTGTTGTTCACAAAGGCGTCATTAGGTTGTGCGAGTGTAGACGACGGGCTGCCTTAATGTAGCAAGGCCTAGATCCGACTTGCCCTCTCTGTTGGTGGAGATTGTTGGTCATCCTGCGATGACGAATGCTTGCTTTTGAAACTTGTGCATCCGTAGTTTAAAGGATTGCAATAAGAAATTTTATTTCCCAGTGACTGGAGGTGTCTGATTTCCAACCGTGACACCCTTTATCGGATCCATGCATTTCTCATGTTGTATGTATTGAATTATTGTAATAATAAGTTGCATGATTGCCTTTCCATGTGTTTTTTGTGCACCTTGAGATAGTAATTGTGTCGGGGGAAACATCCGATTTTCTAACAAGGTTATCAGATTGAGTTTCTGGTAGGCGAATGATTGGACGTTCAGGAAAATGTTTGAGTATGCTAGGTGACTACTGCCCTCAATTTTCTCAGTTCCGCCCTTTAAATTAATCAGATTCCTCAGAGGTATTGAGGATAACTATAGGGTGTGGTGCGTCTCGCGAGTTTGCCTTTCCCCCGAACCCAACACAACATTTCATTTGTGAAGGAGAGTTTGTATACACTCCTGGGTGTGAGACAGGACCTCCGAACTGTGGCAATTTACCTTTTTGTTCGCCCTTTTTTGTCCGTGACTTCTATTTTAGCGGGCTAGTAACATCTACCCATACCCAAGTCTGAACTCTGATGTTGAGTTCTTGGCTTCAATATCTTAGTGTGGCGAGCGTGGACTTTGAAAATATGCTAAGCTAGAAGCCCATGCCACAAGGAAGTTTGCTGAAAGAGAAGACCTTGACGCATAACATTGAACCAGAGATGAGTCGAAACACTTCGCGGAACGAGAGCACAAATCACACACTCCGAAGTGGTGAACACCGACAAAAACGTTGGGAAGATTGGTGTTTGGTGAATGTTATTAAACTGGCTTAAAGGGTGTGCTCCCAAGAGGGGCATCGTTCTGTTTCCATTACGGTTTAGACCTTGGTGGACACACTGGGCACGAACTCATGTCAGTTCTTGACTTGGTCTTGGTACACTCTAGAAACAACCTAGAACTCTCGCTCGAAAAGTTTCGCTCAGGAAAGCGACCTCGACCATGCAACTGTTACCTCTATCAAACCGCGGAGGGCTCGAAATTGATGAACTGACAGATTGACGACCTCAAATCAGACTGATTGGGTTTCCTCGTCATGGTGGTTGGTAAGATGCGAAGATGCGCCTCACTGCTCGACGGAGCGCGAGGACACTCTCCCTTATGCGACATAGTCTTGCGTTCCCTCTTCAACTCTTTGGGGGAATTTCCAGACCAACGCCATCGAGGGCTTTTGTCCTTGGTTGCACACTCTGTGGATAGCCCAACCTCGAGAGGCTACTCAGGAACGACACGATTCCATGCACAAACACGCGTCAGATATGGCTCGCTTCATTAAAATGAAAAAGACATTCGCTGAGACCTACACTTCGCTCTAGGAGTCACCCATGCAACCTCGTCAATTCGTTGCTTGAGCCCTCCCCCCCATTCAGAATGGCAGAATACCGAGGGATCGCGAGGTATGATTGTAGGGACCCCCCATATCGCGACAATCTTCTTTGCCCATCGATGGGTCTTGTTCACAACATTTTTCAATTTCATATTCCTTGCGTTAATGTAAACAATCCCCTCTTTGGTTTCCTTGACCATGAAGAGGTTGAGCAAGGTGGCGAAGTACCATGAGACTCACGAGTCACCACCCACGCATAAAGGTCGCAAGGGAGACCACCGCAACGATCCATTCAGATTGATTTGCGCGTGCACCAGCCCAAAGTGCCGGAGGATTTCCACCACTTTGGGCCATAGGGGAAGTCGCAAACCATATGTGAAGTGTTCTAGAGAGAGTGAGTCCCCCTCATTGATTGCTTTCAAGCACTCTTTGGGAGCCAGTCGCCTCACAGAGAAACCCAGAGGGAGATAGTGCTTGCGCAACAAATTTAGTTTGTCTGCGTCCATTGAGGGTCACAGAAAAGTGTGGCAAGCTGGGAAGAAGGCCGCACGTTGACGATGAGTTTCCCCTTGGGGGATCTTGTCCTCTTTGAGGGCCTCGACCCCTCTCGAAGACTAGTTAGTGTTCGAATCATCTATGTGAAACTCGGTCATTTGAGCAATCTGACTAAATAGGAGGCACGAGAATAGGCAGACACTTCTCCTTATTTATAGGGAGAGGAGGGAAGCCCAAATTTCAGCCTCCTCTCTAACTATGACGAGCTCAATGGTACCCTCGCCGAAGCAAAAAGAATCTGAGGCGGCTCGCCAGGTTGACCTTGTCAACCTTCCATTATAAGCCTCTGACTCTCCTAGGGCATCAAACAGGTTGTCGATCGCAAAAATAAAAAAGCGAGATGAGGATAGATATTAAAAACATAAAATCAGATCCACGCATCATAATATGAGTCTCACCTCCTCGTGTAAAAGAAATCATCCCAAGACATCATGAAACGAGTTCAAAGATAAGAAAAAACAACAATGGATAAAACCGAATAAAAAACGGTCAGATGCTCGCGGGTTGCGGGGGTAGCGCATGTTATAGCCCATCGTGATAATCATTTTGAACAATTTCATCGCCTGCGACAGGTGCTGCTCCCCTTGGAGGACTAGCTCTAACAGCCGAGACTGCTCTGACATTGCCCTAGTAACTCGGGTCATCTCGCTGAAGTTTGTCGTAAGGCGATCAACCTTAAATCTCAGCTCGCCAATCAGGACCCCTAAGTGCTCGATCTCATAAAAGCTGCCAACAGACGGGGCTTGTCGCCCTTCAACGCCGTCGTCCAGGACTCCAGGACAGTGAGGCGACTCGTGATGTTCACTAAATCGACAACCCGCAACCTATTCTCTGCGTCGGCAGCCACGTGATCTTGAAGCTCGCCTACCGACGACGCCTCACCAAGAGTAGCTTAGAGTGTCGCGAAGCAATCGTTCGTCCGATCATCGAAGAGGAACGTGGGGGGTCCCCCAGAGCGTGTCCTATTTCACTATTTGCCTTCGGCGAAGTTGCATTAGCTACAAGTAAGCACATATTATTTCTCCATCACAATGAAAGAACCACACAAATCTTTGACAGGAATCCCGATCTTTGAAGAGGTGGCATATGACTGCTGGAGCAAACAAATGAAGATTTTATTCGTTTCTCAAGGATTGTGGGATCTTGTTCAGGATGGTTACAAAACATCCACAGGAACAACATCAACTGCAAAGGCAACTGAGGATAAAGGAGATATATCCAAGTGCCAGCTCACCATGAAAACTCAGAGAAGAGATGCAAAAGCACTCCTCCCTATCCAATAGGGAGTAGGCCGATCCATTCCCCCCCTCATCGTAGATGCTGAAACGACAAAGGAGTCGTGAGACATCTTAAGAGAAGAGTATAGAGGGAATGATTGTGTCATCTCTATTAAACGTACTTCTTTGGAGGGAGTTCGATACTAGTATAATGAAAGAAAGTGAGACCATCCAGCAATATATTTCCAGAACGACTATGATTGTAAATCAGATCAGAACCTATGGCGACGAACTCCCTGAGAAGCGTGTTGTTTCACACATTCTAGGCAGCTTAACACCTAGTTTCGAGCATATTGTTGCAGCCATCCAAGAAGCAAAGGACATCAACAAAATGTCTGTCACTGAGCTCATGGTTTTCTACAGGGGCATGAAGCTCGGAAAAAGGAAAGAAACTCAGATAGAACAAGCCTTCCAGAGCAGACTATCGATCTCTCCAGCTACATCCAATACCTGGAGTCAACACTCTAAAGACAGAAATACTGATGAAAAAAACCATCGAAATCAATAGTATAAAGAGAAGGGGGTCGATCAAGGATCTAGACCATATTGCAAACTTTGCAACAAAAGCACCAATTCCATCAAGGATTGTTTCTCTAAATGCAAAAGATGCAAAAACCCAAACCATCTTCAAAGAGACTGTTGTCTGCTGGCATAGGGATACCATGCCAAGAGAAGAAGCCAATTTTTCTAACAACCCTGAATCCCTGTTTTACTCATGTTTGAAATCTACCACACAAGAATCTGAAGTTTGGTTCCTTGATAGTGGGTGCTTGATTCACATGTCCAACAACAAGGCAGCTTTTGTTCACTGCGATGAATCAAAAAAATCTGAGGTCATCATGGGGGATGGTAATGTTGAGTTATTGAAGCAAGGGTGTGGTGGCTTTGAAACTGCACACTGGGGCAATCAACCACATTCATTAAGTACAGTATGTCCCTAGCCTATCTCAGAATTTCTTGAGTGTTTTAGTATTTGACAAGGATGAATGTAACATCACTATAGTAAAAATATCAAGCAACAAAATTTTCTCCCCCAAGTTCCATTTAAGCCCAAATGAACCAGCCCTAGTCAACACAACTATATGCTTGGAGGGCTCCATGCTTTGGCATTCCCGGTGTGGATATCTCAATTTTGGTGACCTGAAGAAATTAACGGGCATGGTGACATTCAAGATGCTCGTTTCGATGCAGTGTTCTGTGATATCTATGCTCAAACTAAAATTCACAGGAGGCCATTTCCCAATCAAAGTCATGGGAGAGCCCTTGCACCACTTTATTTAATTCATGTTAATATATGGGGGCTGGCCTCTTCCCCAACTTGGGCAAGGAACAGATATTATCTCTTACTTGTCGATGACTGCACTCGTATGATGCCTTCCAAATTTTCCAGAAGTTCAAAAACTTAGTTGAAAATGAGACAAGCAAAAAAAATAAAAGCCCTCAGGACAGATAAAAGGGGTGGGTTCATCAGCAAGGAGTTCACCTCCTACTGTGAATCTCACGGAATCAGGCGTCAGCTTACTGTCCCACAGACCCCCCAACAAAATTGGGTCGTGGAACGCAAAAATCAAACCTTTGTGGAGATGGGTATAAGTATGCTTCTTTGAGGCAATGAGCCTAGCCGTGTATATACTCAATAGGGTACCCACCAAAGCCCTTGAGTATAAGACCACACCCTATGAAGCCTGGTACAACAGTCAACCAGACCTACATCACCTAAGAATATTCAGCAGTGTGGCTTATGCCATACCAGCAAATGAACCAAGAGACAAATTGCCAGCAAAAGGAGAAAAACACATATTTATGGGATACAGTTAAGAATCCAAAGGTTATAGATTATTCAACCCTCTAAATCAGAAGTTGGTGATAAGCAGGATGCTATCTTTGATGAACAAGGGTGCTGGAAAGATTGGGGCACAAGTGAGGATCAGAGTCATGCATTTCCCATAGCTTTGGAGGATGCTGTGGATGAGCTCTCTCGAGAACCTGCTACTGAACTCAGTCCACAGCCGCCCAGTCCAAATGATTCTCTTCTGGAATCTAGGTTAGACTCATCATCTCCACACAAATTTTGCTCAATAACCGATATATATGAATCTTGCAATGTGGCACTCTTGTGCCAAGAGCCTACACAATTTTCTGATGCATCTGTCCAGCCAAAATGGGTCGAGGCTATGAATGATGAAATTATCAAATTAACATGATCAATAAGAACAATACATGGGAACTTGTGCCGAGACCCCCAAGGCCCAAACAAGACCATTATTGGTTTAAAATGGGTGTACACGTATAAATTGAATGAGCAAGGGGCATTAGAAAAGTGTAAAACACGATTGGTGGCCAAGGGCTATTCACAACAACTCAGAAGAGATTTTACTAAAACATTTGCTCCCGTGGCCAGGATGGAGGCAATAAGGTTGTTGCTTGCTTTTGCAACTCAACACCAACTAAATCCGCATTCCTAAACGGTGAAATCCAAGAGGAAGTTTTTGTACAACAACCAGAGTGCTACATTATTAAAGGGAGTGAGGAGAAGACGTACATATTAAAAATGGCAGGCCCCTTGTTTCTGGAATGATAGAATCGATGCCTACCTAAAGCAAAATGAATACACCAGAACTCCATATGAAGCACCTTTATATGTCAGACACTCCTCTCACGATAACTTTGTTGTGGTTTGCATTTACGTAGACGATCTCCTCGTCACAGGGTCTTCACCACAACTCATAGATGAGTTCAAAGCCATCATGAAGCGAGAATTCAAGATGAGCGACCTTGGTATGATGAAGTACTTCCTGGGATTATAGATATCCTGACTTCCATACTGTATTTTTCTTCACCAACAGAAGTATGTTACTGAATTACTGCGTCGTCACAATATGAGTGATTGCAAACCCATCTCCACCCCCATGGAAACAGGGGAGAAACTACAAAAACATGATGGAGAAGACAAAGTTGATGAGGAAACTTACATAAGCATAGTTGGTGCTTTGATTTACCTAACTAACAGCTGACCAGACATCGAACACGGTGGGCATTGTATCAAGTTTGCCTGTGAACCTAGCACCACCCATATGCGTGCTGTAAAGCGAATCTTAAGATACCTGCAGGACACTAAAGATCTTGGGATTGTGTTAAAAAAAGGTGATGATTGCATAACAAGATATTCTGATAGCGATTGGGCAGGTAGTGCAGACGACCACAAAAGCACTAGCAGCTTCCTTTTTCAATTGGGGCAGATGACAATCTCCTAGAGCTCGAGAAAGCAGAAAAGCATCGCCCTTTCCTCCGCCGAGGCGGAGTATATGGCGATGGGGGTGGCAGCAGAAGAGGGGGGTGTTGCCCAATCGTCTGCTAACTACTCTGAAATAGGAAGAAAGTCGCACCATTACTATCATGGTCGACAACACCTCTGCAATTTCGATGCAATTTCGATCAGCAAAAATCCAGCTCGTCATAGTGGCACTAAACACATCCAGATTGAGCATCATTTCGTCAAAGAGCTAATAGAGGAAGGAGAAATCGATGCGTGTCACTGCAATACTAAGGACCAGCTTGCAGATGGGATGACTAAGGCACTCAGCAGAAAAATTTCTAGCATTTCGCAGGGCTATCGGGGTGATCAGCAATGCAGAAGCCGACCATGGAAATAAAGAGATCTAGATTAAGGAGGAGTGTTAGAATAGTAATCTAACACGCCCCTTTATCCTTTCCCATATTTATATATACACTGTTATATATAAATATGTTATGGAATTTTAATAACATATCTGTAATATCCTGGTCGACAACACCTTTGCAATTTTGATCAGCAAAAATCCAGTTCTTCATAGTTGCACTAAATACATCCAGATCAAGCATCATTTCGTCAAAGAGCTAATAGAGGAAGGAGAAATCGATGTGTGCCACTACAATACTAAGGACCAGCTTGCAGATGGGATGGCTAAGGCACTCTCAGCAGAAAAATTTCTAGCATTTCGCAGGGCTATTGGGGTGATCAGCAGACAGCAGCGTAGAAGCCGGCCATGAAGATAAAGAGACCTAGATTAAGGAGGAGTGTAGAATGGTAATCTAATACGCTCTCTTTATCCTTTCACATATTTATATATACACTGTTATGTTAGGGCCCGTTCGTTTGCACCGTTTTCACACAACGTTTTCGTTTTGAGTTTTCGCGGACCAAATGTAGGCGTTCGTTTGGCTATGTTTTGCATCGTTTTCGTTTTGAGATGAAAACGTTGTGTTTTCATTTCTTCTAAATTTTTCTGGCTCCAAAACACACCTCAAGAGGTGCGTTTTGCTGTGTTTTGAGAATAAACGTTCTCTTCTTCTCTTCTTCCCCGGCGATTTTCCGCAAGGAGGGGTCGGCGTTGTCGTCGGCGGCGGCTGCCCAGCTCGAGAACAGTAGCTGGGAGGAAACAGGGTGGAGGAGGATCGGTGCCGAAGACGATTCCCCCGATAGAACCGCCATCATCGGCATCCATATCTGCTCGTACCTGATATCAATCGTTATAAAATCAATTAAGAGAGGGAGAGAGATGAGGGGAGAGAGACCGACAGATGGAGCAGATGATGGCAGCTGTTGAGATTGTGCCACCTCACCAATCCGTGTGCCCATTTTTTATTCCTGTTTTGGGGAAGTCCTAAACATGGAAATGCTTTATGGGGGGGATATAATCTAGAGGATATTCTTCCTATTTGGTTGAGGCATGTTTTGGCAACTCCCTCCATATGTGTTCATCTCCATATTTTGATGACTCTTGATCCTATTATAAATAGGGGTCAGCCTCCCTTAGCCATAATATGATTCGGTAATATACAACGCTAGTGAAAATTCAGAGAGGGAGAGCTTTTCAGGCGGTTCTTCCGGCGAACGGCGGCAGCAGGCGGCGGCATCTGGCGCGCAAGGTTGCGGCGCATCCGGTCACCTCAGGCGAGGCGACATCCGGCCGGCCGCCTGCAGTAGGCCCCAGAGGTTCGGCGGAATCAGGCGCGGCGACTGCGGCAGCAGGCGCAAGGGCGGCGATACAGGCGGAGCTAACGGAGGCGGCGCATCCGGTCACCTCAGGCGAGGCGACATTCGGCCGGCCTCCAGAAGTTGACTCCAGGCGTTCGGCGGCTTCAGGCGGCTGATCCAGGCGGAATCGGCATCAGGCGGCGGAAGCAGACGGTGATTCCAGCGGGGAAGATAGACAGTGTTTTTTAGTGTTTTCTGTTTTCTCTTGTTGTATCTTGTAATCTCATCAGTTTATAGTGGATCTTTCTGGCGCGCTCTCCCCGTGGATGTAGGAGCCCAAACTCCGAACCACGTAATTATTTTGTCGTCTGTGTTTGTTTTTTTTGGAATCTCTTCTGTTATTTTTATTTTGCGCGATTGTTTTGCTCAATTTAATTCCGTTGCGCTACCGCGGTATTCGGTCTGATTGCATAACAGGCAGCGTGGTGGTAGGGGAGAGAAGAGACGGCGATGGAACGGAGGAAGGCGAGGTGGCGACGGGCGGCGGCAACGAGATCGATGGATTCGTTAGGGTTTGGGGCTTCATGTGGAGGTAGAGCAGGATGTTTACCTAAGTGGATGGTAGCTTGGATTTCATTAACAGTAGTTCTTAATCTACTCCGTGAATGTTACAAACAAACGTCATTTTTCTAAAACGAACACAAAAAATATTTTCCAAACGAACATAAGTTTTTGTTTTACACCAAAATGAAAACTCATGATTTTTCGTTTTGGGTCAAAACGAAAACCTTCCCATGAAAACTTGCAAATGAACGGGCCCTTATGGTATTTTAATAACATATCTATAATATCCTGTGTATTGATATGTGTGTCTGTACTCTGTTCTTGGACATTATTATCATTTGAATATTAACCAGCGGGAGTGCCATCCGTAAGCTCCAAGCTGCTCCCCTTTCAAACTTTTTCCAGCTCTTCCCTTTCCTTCTTCTTCTTCTGTTTTTTTCCTGCTTACAACATGTTAGATCACAAATGTTAATACCCCCCCCCCCCCCCCCCCCCCCCCCCCTCCCCCGGATGGCGCTAGTTCCAACTCTCCAAGTGCAAGGTCTTGATGCGTTAGCACTAGGAAGTAGTGCTTGGCTTGTTGTATATCGGCACAGTGCGGTCAGATCTTTGTGCCAGCAGGCGGGCGTTTGTGAAGTGGGTGTGCAATCAACGGGCCCGACTAGAGTGTGTGGATTGTGGTTCACGAAGGCGGCGTGAGGCTGTGCGAGTGTAAACAAAAGGCTGCCTTGGTGCTAGATCAAGCTTGGGCTCTCTCTGGTGGTGACGGTGGTTGATCGCCTAACGACGACGAATGCTTGCTTGTCAATCTTGTGCATCCATTGTTTTACGAATTTTAGTAAATCACTTTATTTATCAGTGGTTGAAGGTGCGATTCCAACTGTGGTGTGCCTTTTATCAATCCTTGAATTTATTGTTATGGTAAATTGCAATTTTGGACAAAAGAGTGCCCAATTAGGTGTAAGTGGCTGCGTGAGAATTTAGGCGGGGAGCAACTTCTCAACGGGGTACCTATTGGAAAATTCAGCTGCCTTGGCAATTGACATTGTTAAAAGCGTTGCTAAGGTAGGACGTGAGTTCCTTGGTGCCCTCCGGTCTCCTCTTTCCAGGCTTTAATAAAAAAATTAGATCTTTTTTTTGGCAGGCAAAATTAAGAATGAGCTCTTCAATTTTAATATATATTTTGAAATTAATTTCTAAACTATTTTTGCATGATGTTGGTCTCTCAACTTAGTAAGTTTTTCTATTGAGTGATAAAAAATAAGGCCTAATACTATTGATTTCAAAAATGTTCATATTGTTTTATTAGAAAATGTTAATTCTTCACTGATTTCTTTCTCTTTATCCCATCTCCAGAGCTTGAAAACTTCACCGGACAACCACACTGCCCGCCAACATCCCCTCCACCCCCGGTGGCCTCGGTCTCAGTCAACAGTAGCAACAGCAGCACCACCACAACAAGCGGAGGAAGCAGTAACAGCAGCCCCACAATAGCATCAACATCCACCAGCCTTTTTGCCAGCCTTTTTGCCTCAACCGCAGTTCCTTCCTCCGGACAGTCTCAATCCTTCTCCAACCTTATAACCTCCGCCGCCGGAGCAATGGATCCCCCTCTCCTCTGCCTCTCCTCCAACGCCCCTGCCTCTCTCTTCCCACTTGCGCCGGAGCTCCGCCATCCGCCGCCTTCGCCGCACATGTCCGCCACCGCGCTGCTCCAGAAAGCCGCCCAGATCGGAGCTTCCTCATCAAGCTCTTCTTTCCTCCGCTCACTAGGTTATGCCGCTCCACCCGCGACCGAGGGAGTAGGTGGCCTCCACTGGAACCAGCAGCCTCAGGGTCCGCCAGCAGGGCTCGGATTGGGACTCCACTATGATTCGCCTCTGCTCGTGGCCAAGCCGGCGACTTTGGACTTTCTTGGCCTGGGGATGGGTTCTGCGTTCATCAATTCAATGAGTGGCGGCGGGATAGATTTGCGCGGCGGCAGGAGTTCCCCGGCGCCGGATAAGGCGTGGGATGCCGCCGCCGCCGACAGCAATCGTAGCAGTACTGGGTTTTTCCGGCGAGACTGAAGACCTGGTAAGGTTAATCACTCACAGCTTCGCTCTTTAACTAGCATCAGCTGCTTTTGTCAGCGGAAGGATTAGAATTCTGAATTTAGAGTTTTTCTCTTTTTTCCCGCCTTTCTTTTTCTCTGTTATTTCTGTAAAATTGAAAAATTTATTATCCGTGAATTTTATTTATCCAAAAAATATGTAAATTTATTTAATTGGAGCTGTGAATATATTTTTAATGTTTTTTTCCATGTTGAACCATTTTCTAAATATATATTTTAGGTCGTTCTCTACTTAGAGAATCTTTGCATAGATTTATTAGGCAAAGGATCCGTTTGACAGGGTGGTGACAGTAATGAACTCAGTGGTTATGTACCTTCATGAACATTCGGCCTCTCCCAAGGAAATTCATTCACCTTTTATGTTCATAACTAGTTTTATTTCTTGGTGGTGCTAAACATGCATTCTATGTTGCTAAAGTTTTTGTTCAAATTCACCGGAGCAAAAAAACTCTGTGCCAAATGGATCCTTAATTATAGAAAACCTAATATGTTGTCTAGAGATTTATAGGTGTAGCCTTGAGTTTAGAAGCTCTGTAATCTCCAGGCATCTTTCGGGTATGTTTGGAATGCATGATTTAGAATTTGGTTCAATTCTAATTCACGTAAGAGTTAGAATTAGATTGAATTCTATTTATATTTTTTTGACTGTAGGTTGTAATTAGTAAGAAGAATTGTAATAGACTACTACTGCTGTGTTTGTCTACAAGAATATGAAATGTAATTTTTAGATGTCAAATGAACACTGAACCCTAAATTTTATAATTACCTCCCTTTTACGTTTCTTGTCTTAGGTTGACTACAGCTATCTCAAATAATAACAAGTCAAAAGCAACTAAATAGGTTAATTGAAATCGAATTATTAGATTCATAATATTGTGCAAGACTAAAAAAATTAGAAAAGATATTTTTCATGCATCTATTCTCATAGGTAGGCATCTACTTGCTGTTTTTGACGGCTCTACTCCCACCACTTGTTCCTACAACCACTATTAATTTCCTACCATTATAGCCGTCCCAGACAGAGGCTAACCATAGCTGTCCCAAACATTGGCCAAGATTAGTCGTGTCCAAAAGGCTCGGGCCCAGTGAGCCGGCCCGAGCTCGGCCCGACAAACTGCACTCACGCACGCCGTAATCTAAAATAAATTAAAATTCTATTTTAATATTTTAGTAGGTGATTTTTATATAGAGTTACGCATTTACATTTTTTTTTTGCAATTGTGAAAAAGGATATCATTTGGTTTAGCTTTTGGCTCCATTCCGTTTTTCCCAAACGAAAAGCCGTCCTGTTTTTTCGTTTGTTTTTCCGTCGTATATTCGAACCGTTCCGTTTACCCGCGTGCCTAATAATCGGCATCCTGAGACCGGAGCAACGACCTCCAGTTGGTAGCGTTTAGGCCACGCGAAGGCTCGTGTCACAATAGGGCTCGCGGATCCTACATCTCACGATGCTCTAGCACCTCCTACTCCATCCGGGGGTCATCGCCGCCGGAGGTGGAGAAGTTGAGACCAGCTCCGCCGCCTCCTCCGACTCCGCTATATATATATATATATATTAAAATTAATCTTAAATGTTGTTTTGTCAAATGATTTTTCCTTCTAAACAGTTCTATAAACATTGGCTATCCAAACAGTTCTTTATTTTCAACTATCAGATTCCAATAACTCTATTTACAAACTTACATTTACAACAGTTACTTTTAAAACCACAATGACTACCAAAAGAAGGAAGATTGAAGTTTGTCTAGATTTTTTCAATATCAGTTGAGAATTGAAATGTAAAATTAGTTGTTTTCGTGCTTGGAGCCTTCCACCAACGCCGACAAGGGTTATCATGGCGTTCTCCCTCATCTACTCCTACCCATCCCAGCCACAGTCCCGCTCCCTCTGCTGTTCTTCGCCTACCGCCACCTCCTCCGTCACTAGCACACTTCTCATCAGCCAATCTTCTTCTTCTTCTTCGAGTCAACCTTCGATCTTCGACTACAATTCGCTTATCCGAGCCCAAATCGACACCGGACGCCCGAAGCACGCCCTCGTCCTTTTCCACCGCATGCTCGCCGTCGACGCTCTCTCGCCCGACCGCTTCACCTTCCCCACCGTCCTCAAGGCCTGCGGCCATCTCTCCGCTGTCGCCGAGGGCCAGCAGATCCACTCCCTTTTCCTGAAATCTCACCTTGTCCCTTCGTCCGACGTCTTCGTCCTCACCTCCCTCCTCCACTTCTATGCCTGCTGCGGCCGTCTCATAAATGCCCGCCTCGTGTTCGATCAAATGCCCGACAGAAGCATCGCTTCCTGGAACGCGATGGTCGACGGGTATGCGAGGTCCGGCGATCTGGAGTCCGCTCACAGATTGTTTTTCGAAATGCCTGACAGAGACATTGTCTCTTGGAACACCCTGATTCGTGGATACGCAGGAGATGGCCGGCCCTGGGAGGCGCTTAAGATCTTCCTCGACATGCAGCTGTCGGCGATGCGCGCAGATGATTCAACAATGGCGAGCGTCATCGCAGCAGTCGCAGGGTCGGGACTTCTCTCTCTAGGAAGAAGCGCTCACGCTTACATTACCCGCCAGATGTTGCCTCTGGACGGACCATTAGGCGTGGCCATGATCGATATGTACGCCAAATGCGGAAGCATAGGATCCGCCCACACCGTCTTCCTCACCATCAAATCTAAAAGGGTCGAGCACTGGACCGCCATGATCGCCGGATTCGCCGCACATGGATTCGCAGATGCTTCTCTCAAAGTGTTCCGCGAGATGATGAACTCCGGCACCTCGCCCAATCACATAACCTTCATCGCCGTGCTCAATGCCTGCAGCCACGGGGGATTGGTTTACCAAGGGCTGGAGTATTTTAAGCTCTTGAAGGTCTTCGACATCGAACCCAGAATCCATCACTACGGCTGCCTGGTTGACTTGCTCGGGCGAGCTGGGCTGGTAGATGAAGCGGCGGAGATTGTGAGAGGCATGCCCGTCGATCCCAGCTCAGTGATTTGGAGCACATTGCTGGCGGCTTGCAAAAAACACGGGCGCGCGGATATGGGGAAGGTTGCAGCGGGGAAGACGATTGGGTTGGATTCTAGCAGTGGTGGATCTCATGTTCTTCTCTCCAATCTGTATGCGGAGTTGGGGAGGAGGGAGGAATCGCGATCTGTGAGGAAGGCGATGGAAGACCGGGCGCTTAGAAAGATTGCCGGATTGAGTTGGATCGAAATCGATGGCTGCATCCATGAATTTGTGTCTGGAGATGGGTTCCATTACAGAGCCAAAGAGATTTATGGCGTTTTAGAGGATTTGAGGAGTTATTTGAGATGGGTGGAAGATCAACAGTCATCGTCTTCTACAGTTCTACTTAGGGTTGAGGAGATTGACATTTTATGAGCAAGTTATGGCCAGGAAGTTGTTTTATAATTTGCAATCAGCCACCATATAGTTATTCCCGTCAAACAGACCTATACTGAAATTATCTGTTCAACTGTTTTTCTCACCACTCTCCAGTTACTGCAGCTGAGAGCCTGACATTTTATGAGAAAGTTATGGCTAGGAATTGTGTTGGAGAATTTTTTGGGGGAAATCTGGAGCGGTGTCATGGTTGTGACATGTCGCAGCTTTGTTGATTTGGGCGAGCAAAAATGTTTATGGGAGAGCAAAATGCTCAAGCAACAAAAAAGGCTCGTCTACACAATGTGACCAAAAACTGAAGAACAAGAACCGCTGGCATAACAACCCTCGACATGTCCCCACAAGAAGTAAATAGAAATGGTGTGAGATAATTTATTGATAAGCTTCATTTAGGCTTTATTTGACGCAACGTTTTTGCTCCGGCGAATACATCGAATGTTATGACTGCTGTATAACCCGTAATTTGTCGAGATCAGATATGAGTATGATCGAAGATGTCCTAGAGGATCTCGCTTTCTTATGGTGAGTGCGGGAGAAGCCACCTCCAGGGTCGAGATCCAGACTCCAGGGGCGAGATTCAAGGTCCAGATGCGAGATCTAGGCTCCAGGGGCGAGATCCAGGCTCCAGGGGAGAGATCTATGTTTTAGGGGCGAGATCCAGGGTCCAGAGACAAGATCCAGACTCTAGGGGAGAGATTCAGGGTCTAGAGGCAAGATCCAGGCTCCAGATGCGAGATCCAGGTTCCAGAGGCGAGATCAAGGCTTCAGGGGTTTTATTTTGGCATGCAAATAGCCCCTCCAAAAAAACAAAGTTACGTTATTGACAGACCAATTGACACTGCGTATAGTAAAACTAAAAGGCGGCATTTCGCTATTTACAGACAAGACTTGGAAAAATATAAATAGATCCCATGAGCATTTTTGGAGGGGGGGCCCTTTCTTTGACGTCCTCCTCTTGTTGGTCCTGGTTGGCCCCAAGTGCTCTCCATGGTGTCCAACTCAGTATTGGTTGGGGAGTAGAAATTCTCTTTGATCTTCCGGGTGTGTGGTCGCTGCAGCTTAGGGTCTATTTCTTAGTTCCTGTTAGAAACCAGGCCGGGCCCAAGACTCCGAATGATCTACGGGAAAATTGGGTAATCCGGATCTGGCCGACTGCAGTCAAATGATAATAATATCCCCAACCAAATCTCAGTGGAAGGCTCCGAATTTTCTACGGGAATATTTCGCGGTAGCTTGTTGCGCGCCGGGAGAACCCCCGACCTCCTTTATAAGAGGGGACTTTAGGGTTCTACCCCGACGCGCAACATATCGATCATGGCCACACTAATCGTCCGTCTAGAGGCAACATCTGGCCGAAGCATAGGATTCGATTGCAGTCGGCCAGGATGCGGGATAGAACACTAACTAAAGGAATGATGGACATATTTTTACCCCAAGTGAAAAATTATTATTATATATAATGAGTAAGTGACACAGTATTCACCTCTATTTCTAAGGTCCCGTTCGTTTGCACCATTTTCACAGTCGTTTTTTTGTTTTCCCATCCCGCTCCGTTTTCGCTTGTTTTGGAATAGACTTTTTGCTTCTTCCCGACGGAACACGTCAAAACAGGAGTTTTTTCCCTTCCGCGCGGCAAATCCTCCTCGACCAGCACCTGTGCCGAGCTTCTACCGGCGAATGAGCCTCCCGATTGTGACTCTGGACTCGGATCTTCATCTTCCCCCAGGTAAGATCCCGTTTCTCCGGCGCGAAGCTCCCATTTCTCCAGGGCGATATCGTTTTTTTAATATGTGCGCTGTTTCTCGACCCGATCGAGATTCCAACGCTGTTTCTCTACTTTGACAGTCATTTTTTTTGTTTTTGGGGGATTCTACAAGCTGCCATTTCTCTTTGTACAAGCCGGTGAGCCCTAGGGCAGAGGTGTGGCTAAGTAGTACTTGAACAGAGCCAACCATTTTGTTGTGCTTCACAATAATGATTATACCCGAATGAGCTTCATGTTTGATGTGATGAGAACCCCAGTAAATTGTTAAATTTGCATTATGAAAGGTTGGTAAATGATGCATCAATGAGTTTTTTGCTGCTGGTTATTTTATATCATATTTAATGACAAATGACCACGACGCACCCGCACTTGAGTGCTGTTTTCCTGCAAAAGAGTAGCAAATGCACAATTTCAAGCTTATTATATCCAATTGGAAAGATCCACAAAATAAGTTAATTTGAAATCCCCAGCTCAAGCTGAAAATTATGGTGCAAATGAACTTAAGTTTTTGTTTTGCCTCAAAATCGACTTGAAAATCATGTTGCAACGAACATAAGTTTACGTTTTGCGCCAAAATAAACACTTAATTTTTTCGTTTTGAAGCAAAACAAAAAACATAAATGAAAACGGTGCAAACGAATGGAGTTTAATTGTAATCATGATGAGAATGTGCTCGAATGAGAGCAAGTTTTTTAAAATAAAAAATTATAAATTAATTTTAATTTTTAACATTAAAGAAAAAATTTTATAAATTAAAGAAATAAAATGCTGCACCAAAGAGTATATTTACTTTTTAATATAGTATAAATTATCTATTATTTAATATTGTTATGCTTATGATCAATGCTTCATAGAAACATTTCATTACAATTCATTAGATGAAAGGCCACAAGTCTTTCATGCACGTGCTCTTTTAAATTTTAATAAATGTTCGAAATCAAAATAGGATCATGTTATATGCACGTCAGTTTTGAATGTATGCAGTTCATGGATAAATAAAGGTCAAATTAAAACTCATAGAAACCTGTGAATCTATTCAGGAATTGACTTGCATATAACCATTTTCAAATACATGATCTCCACACAGTCCTGCACACAAAGACTGCCGGTCCGGGACCGGTTTTTTAAAAGACCGGTCTTTTGGCCGACCGGTCCCGAACCGGTCTCGCTCAAACCAATTGTAACATCTCGAAATTTAGAGTTGAAACGGGCGGTGTTTGTACCAAGTTCGGATCTTGGTAGGGTAAACACGTCCTGTGACACGGGCGTGTCACACGGTCGTGTCATGCTCGGGTCGTCCAGTGAAGGACACGGCCTGAGACACAGGCGTGTCAGTGCACACGGCATGGGACACGGGCGTGTCACCTGGCCGTGTACTTCTCTGGAATTTTCTGAGTTTTGCATCGACTGTTGAACACGGCCGTGTACTGGTTGACACGGGCATGTCAAATCCGACACGGGCATGTCGTCACCCGTGTCCACCAAGCCACGTGGCGGTTGGCGTGGCGGTTATCCGTGACACGACCCCTGGTCACGGGCGTATCGAGGACCCGACACGGGCGTGTCAGGTTGGGACACGGGCGTGTCCCAACCCGTGTCCTTTTCTGTGCTCGATTTGAGTGGCTGGATCAAGTTACACGGCCTGGAACACGGCCGTGTGCAAAGTCGTGTTCGACCCAGGATGAAAGTTTTCAGGCTAATCTTGGCCGTTCGTTTTCTTTAAATAAAATCCAACAGCCCAGATGAGTTCCTGCTTGTGTTTAATCCGGGATTAGAGGTTTTATTCCTCATTTTCACCTTTAACTCTCTCTTTCTAAGAAGTTAGAGAGAGAGGAGATCAAAGGAGAAAGAAGGGAGGAATCCGGCCGCCGGCGGAGCATCAATCTGAGAACCGAGATCGGATCCATGGAGAGAATTCCTTTGCGAAGCTTTCTATCCGACTAGTTTTTCATGGCACCGAAGCGGACTTCAAGGGTAACGAATTTCAACTCGAGCACTTGAAGCTTTTCTTCCTTTGCATGGGAAAACCCGCTCCCGCGAGTGTGCGGTGAGTGCGCGGTGTTACTTGGGGTAGATACGTGAAGTCCCCCTTGTTTAGAGTCCGGAATCGAAGTACGAGCATAAGCATTGTGTGTGAAGCCTACCCAGACGTATTTGTCTGGATCAGTGATGTTGCATTGCATGAATAGCCGGAGAAGACTCTGTGCGTTGTTTTCGGGTTTCTACGCGGTAGATTGCGGCAGAGATCCTTAGAGATTAACTCCAAGGCGCACTCGGAAAACTGGGCGGAAACGTAATTCTGCTAACTTGGCGGCCGAGGAGTCAGCCTTGAACATAACTGGGTTATGTGTTGTTTGGAAATGATTTAGGATCCGGGTGAAGCTTGGCCCGCGCGTACGTCTTTAAGTGACTAGGCGGCGTGAGCAACAGGCAAGTGGATACGGACCTAGGTTATGTGGTTCAGTGCTAAAGGCCCTAAAGTGGAACTGGCCGTTGGCATAGTCGGGAGCCTTGGACTACGGTCGGAAGGACTCAAAAATGTTCACATTGTTTGCCATCCAAAGGATGATGGTGAAGTCACGGAATTGACCAGATTCACTGTGAATGTGCCCTGAGTGCACGGGGTGTTTGACTGAGCGAGCCTACACCTGTGGCAAAAGTCTTTATATGCACTTTATTATTTAGCTGGGCTAACGATATGCAGGGAAGGAGCACCGCCGTCCCTATTAAGGGGACGGGGTCGTTATAATTTGGTCAGCTTTAGCTGACTGTTGCTCTGTTTGCCACTATGCGGTGGAATAATTGCTTGCAGGTGCTGCGGAACCAAGCGCCAAGTAGCGGGTTGAAGTCTAAGCTGTTGTGCAGGCCCTCAAAGGCCGTAGTGAACTACTATATTTACTTTCTGTCATGTATGACCGGCCTGCGAGCCGATGTTTGTAAGACATTACTTTGTTAAGAGAAACTTTATAAGGCCATAAGGTCATGTATTCTTTTGTGGTTTCGTTATATTTCATTCTTATTCTGATTTGTGGACATTTATGTCATGCTTGTGCAAATTTTGGGTTTTATTAACTGTTTAAAAAGCTTCCGCTAGAATGCTTTGTGTTAGGACGAGTAGTTGAGCATTTGGTATTATTCTGTAACCCCTCTGACTGTCCGTGGTATATGACGTCGGGTTCCAGCTGAATCTTCTGTTATATGCCATACGACGGATGAGGGTATTACACCAGTCCCGGTCCGGGACCGGTTTTCCTCCTTTGGAGGAGGACCGGTTGTGACCGGAGGACCGGTCCTAACCAGTCCCGGACCGATCTTTTTTACAGGCCTTTTGTCCTGTATTTTACTAAAATGACTAAAAAAGATTAGTTTCTTACTAAAATTACTAAAATGACTGGTCTTTTACCAGTTTTTTGATCGGTCCCGGTCCGAGACCGGTCTTTCACCAGTCCCGGTCCGGAACCGGTCTTTTACCGGTCCTCGTCCGGGACCGGTCTTTGATGAAACGAGACCGGTCCCAACCGATCCGATTAGGACCGATTTTTTTGAGCACCCCTGCAGGCCCCACATAGTCAAAATGGAACTCCATATAATTATTATCTCAAAATATTATCATTTATATAATTATGGTGGATGGAAATTTATTTCAATTTTTTTTTTGGTGATTTAATTTCTTAAAAAAGTTGTGGCTAATTAAATGGCGCGGGAATATCATGCTGGGGGAGGGCAAGCAAAAAACGCCAATGAATTGAACTTTACGAAGCTGACCTGGGAGCTTCATCTTCCTCTCTCCACCACCTCTTCCGACGCTGACCGGAACCAGAATCTTTGGAACCACCTCGAGGTGGTCCCGCGGCGGTCGTCATCCAATGCCGAAGCACTTCGTGACGTTGGATGGCTTGCTTGACCAATAGTCCATGGCGTTATCTCTCCTCAACCTCCCGTTATCTTCTCCCAGATTCTACCCCTTCCTTCCCCTCCACATGCCGTCCTCCTTGCCGGCCCCGCTTTCCCCTCTAACCCTAATCCTAAACTCGGATTCCCTCTCCTTCTCCACCTGGAACCCTAGCCCCCGATCCGAGGTCCCCAAATGGAGAGCGCTTCTGAGAGAGAGCGGGTCCTACTCGGCTACCCGGCGAGATCGCATCGCCGGAACCCGGAAGTTGATTTTCTCGATGTTTTCGGGGGGCCACCGAGGCGGTCGTCGGTATATGATTCCCGTCGGAGCCAAGGGGATTCGATTGATTCATGTTCCGGGCCGAACCGCGGGTGGGAAGACTGGATGGGGTCCCGTCGGTCCCGTTTCGAATCGGGGGAAAAGCCGGTGTTCGGCGATGGGAGAAGGCAGCAGCTGAGAGATGATTTCTTTGGCGATATTTTCCAGATCAGCAAGTCTGCATGTTCTTCACCGAGGAAAGCCGATTCGGACCCTTTAATGTCTTATCCGAGCTCAAGGGTTAGCAGTCCTAATCGTCCTACGCTGCCCAGCTGGGAGCCGCTGTTTGGAGGACCTTCGTTCCGGACGCCCTCCAGGTGTTTGATTTTATGTTCTCTTCTCTGTTCTACAGTTTAGTTTGCCAATTTTCATTGAAGACGAATTTAGATGCTACCACGCTATTTGAAGATGAAGTCCTTGCCAAAGTTTTAAATGGAAGATGGAAACATCATATAATACCTAGTTTAACTTGTAAAGAATTTAAGTTTTTATGCTTGCAGATCCTCAGTTCTAGTACTTTTCCCAACTGTTTTTTGAAGCTCATTAATGCTGCATTCTTTTGAAAGGATTTAGAATTAGATATTGGAATTGAGATCAATTTCAATTCATGATCAATTCAAAGTCATAAAGCAAAATTTGAGATTACTGTGAAATGAATTCCACAAAGTTCAGGATTGGAATTTAAATTGATACTCCAGTTTTAATTCTAAGGGTTCAATTCTGTCCAAATGTGCTGTATTTTGGTTCGGATCATGTGATCCAGGCCTGTTTTTTTTTTGTTTTTTTTTTAAAACCAGAGCCGGATCATTAGTGATGCAGTGGCAGGGTAGGCACGGGGTGAACTTGCTAAATGCAAAGCTACATGCAATGGCGGTGATGCAAGTGTACAAGTGGTCCGTCAAAATTGCTAACAAGTAATTATTAATTATTATAGTAAGTTAGCAGGGCACGTGCGTTCACAAATATTTGAGTAAAAGAAAATAACTAATAATTTTACACAGACCGAGGCGCAAATATATTTTAAGCAACCACAAAATACGCCCTGCAAATCATACAACGAGCAATACTAGTAGCAATAAAACATACAACCATCACAATACACGTGCCAAAGTAAACAACAAAAAGGAAATGACTGTTACCACAATTTACGTTGTAGACGGCGGAGGCGGCGGTTGTTGACGGGCATTTAGGAGTTTGCAGTATCCGAACATAGAAATGGGAAATGTGGACTATGCATATGTGTGAACAGGGCTGTTGAAGTTGAGACCGGGCGGTCTGGAGGTCTGTCTTGGCGGGTTAGAGACCGCGCGGTCTGGCGGTTTCCCTTCAGCGGTTTGATTGCTGTGCTGTTGTTGTCTGGTTGCCGAGCTCTCAGGCGGTTAGCCCTTGCGGTCTCTCTCTCTCTCTCTAGTGGTAGCCGTGCGGTTAGCCCTTCTGTCTAACCGCGCGGCTTGTGCGGTTTGTTCTGTACAGTCCGCTTAGTCCTGTAAATTTTTAGTCCCACATCTCTTATTTGTATTCTCTCATCTCTCCTCCATTCTATATAAGGGAGGACATACCTTTGTAATAGTTACCTTTTTCTGATAATAAAGTTTCGGTTATACTCTCTCCGGCTTGTTTTAGTTCGTTTCTAACATGGTATCAGAGCATTCGATCTTTCGCTCCTGATTCTGTGCGTTCTCCTGTCCGCGCGACCTGCCTCTTCTTCTCGCGGCCTGTCTCCCACGGCTTGTTTCTTCCGCCTGTTTGCTTGCGCCCTGTTCGCGCGAACTGTTTCTGTTGCGTGCTTCTTTCTTGCGACCTGTTCTAGTCGCCGCTTCCTCCTTCTCTTCTCTAGTCGCCGCGACCTGTCTCCGCGGCCTTTTTTGCCTTGTTCGCCTTTTGCCTCCCGATATCCTCCTTTTCTGTTCGCGCGGTCTGTCTGCTAGCCGCCCGACTTCTCTCCCTCTGTTTGGTTCTGCGGCTTGGTCGTGGCTTTTCTGGCCGCTGGTGTCTGACATCGTGACCGCTGCTGATCCTCTTCTTCCTATCCGCGCGGATAGTTTTCTAACCGCGTGGCTTCCTGTTGTTTGCGCGGCAGATCTCTTTCTCCTAACCGCTGCGATTTCTTTCTGTTCGCGCGGGTTCTTCCTTGTTTAGGCGGCCTGTCTACCCTTCTTCCTTCGCCGCTCTCTCTCTTGTCCCCGCGACCTGTCTCTAAGTCGCAGCGGCTTGTTCTCCTCTATGCGGCTCTTCCTTTAGCCGCTCCTGCGTGTTAGTCGCCGCGACCTCCTGTTGAGTCGCGCGGCTTGTGCTTCCCTCTTCGTCCCCTTTTGCCTTGCTCTGCATCTTGGTCGTGGCCCTTCTTGCCGCTGGTATGCTGTCACCGTGACCGCTGCAGTTCTTTTGTTCCTCCCTTCATGGCTTCCATATTTTCCTCAAAGCCGTTCGCCTCAGTGGTCACGTCTTCTGGTAGTGCCCACGTTGTTACTCAAGGAAAATGGTTGATCGACACCGGTGCTACAAATCATATGACCGGCAATCTCCAGTGTTTTTCTCTCCTCGAAACACATGGTCGGTTGCCCCCGGTTACTCTCGCTGACGGCTCCTCATCATCGGTTCATGGGACAGGGATAGTTCATGTCACTCCGTCTCTTCGCTTGGAGGATACTCTCTACGTGCCCAAGTTCCCGTGCAACTTATTATCTGTTACCTCTCTGTGCAAGCAATTACGCTGTTCTGTTACTTTTACTTCTACTACTTGCTCTTTTCAGGATCCGGACTCCCAACGGACGATTGCTACTGGGACTGAGAGTGGCGGCCTATACTTCCTGGACAACATTTCCGCTTTCTCCACCTTCTCCTCCACCTCCACAGATCTTCTCCAATGACATCTCCGCCTTGGTCATGCTCCTCCTCATCTTCTTCGACAACTTCTGCCCCACCTTCCTCCCCAAAGTCCTCCGCTCAACTGTGAAGCCTGTCAGCTTGGCAAACATCACCGCTCCTCCTTCCCTCCAAAGCACGTTCGTGGATCCACCCGTCCGTTTGATCTCATCCACTCCGATATTTGGGGTCCTTCTCCTACTCTTACGGTTGGTCGGAGTAGTTCATATTTTGTCACATTCATTGATGATTTCTCTCGCTGTACGTGGGTGTATCTGTTAAAAGATCGCTCCGAATTATTCTCTGTATGGACGTCCTTCTATCTCATGATCAAAACTCAGTTTGATGTTTCTATTAAAGTTCTTCGATCTGATAATGCCCAAGAATATATCAGTCATGAATTTTCTGCCTTCTGCATGCAAAATGGGATTATTCATCAAACGAGTTGTGTCTATACCTCACAACAAAATGGTGTGGCAGAACGCAAAAACCGTCACCTTCTGGATGTCGCTCGCTCCTTGATGACCCAGATGCATGTTACTCGCTCCTATTGGGGCTATGCTGTTCTCCTTGCCTGTTACCTCATCAATCGCATTCCCTCCACCGTTCTCCACGGAAAAATCTCTTTCTCCATTTTGTATCCGGGCAAGGAGCCGTTTCCTCTCTCTCTCCAAATATTTGGATGCACTGCCTTTGTGCATGCCCCGTCTGCCACCCATGATAAGCTATCTCCTCGCTCCACCAAATGTATCTTTCTGGGGTACTTCACCACTCAGAAAGGTTATTGTTGCTTTGATCCCATCCTTCGTAAGCAGTTCGTTTCTGCTGACGTCACTTTCTTCGAGAATACCTCCTACTTCTCAGATGACTTCCCTCCTCTTCTCCCAGCCTCTGATTCTCCTACTGTTCCCTTTGTTCTCTCGTCTCCCACTACGATATTCACCCCTACTCCCCCCCGTCCACTCCTCTTTTTCCACCTCTCTCTCCCTCTTCTTCACTCCCGTCTCCCGCATCTCCGCCGCCGTCGCTCTCTACTCCCGGGCCAGCTCTCTCTGCCACGGATGCTCCGGATGCCGAGGAACCTGCTGACCTGGATCTTCCTATAGCTCTTCGCAAAGGGGTGCGGACGTGTACCCTACACCCTCTTACTGCTGTTGTTTCATATGATCGTCTCACCCCTTCTAGCAGGACCTTTGCTCTAGCTATCTCCGCCACTGCCACGCCCCGCTCCTACCAGGAGGCCCTTGCTATTCCTCACTGGAAGATGGCCATGGATGAGGAAATGGCCACCCTAACGGAGCGGGGTACCTGGACTCTTGTTCCTCCTCCCTTCGGTACTGATGTTGTCGGCTGTCGCTGGGTCTTTGTGGTGAAATTTGCCCCGGATGGCACTGTGGACCGTTATAAAGCTCGCCTTGTTGCTAAGGGCTTTACTCAGACCTATGGGGTGGATTACTTTGACACCTTCTCTCCCGTGTCTCGTCTCAGCACTATACGGGTTCTTCTCTCTGTGGCGGTCAATAAGGATTGGCCGATTTCCCAGTTGGATGTAAAGAATGCCTTCCTTTATGGTGATCTTCAGGAGGCCGTATACATGGAGCAACCTCCTGGGTATGTTGCTCAGGGGGAGACACGAGTATGCCGGCTGAAGAAGGCAATTTATGGCCTCAAGCAGAGCCCTCGAGCTTGGTTTGACAAGTTCAGCGGCATCGTGGCGGCCGTTGGTTTTGTGCGCAGCTCTGCCGATCACTCTCTATTTACTCGCAAAACCTCCTCGGGACTGGTGGTTCTTGCAGTGTATGTTGATGATATTCTTCTCAGTGGCGATGACCAGGAAGGGGTAGCCTTGACAAAGCGGCATCTTCGTCAACATCTGGTCACGAAAGATATGAGCTCTCCAAAGTACTTTTTGGGAATCAAAATCTCTCGGAAGCCCAATTCCTTAGTCCTCTCCCAGCGTAAGTATGCCCTTGATCTTTTAAAAGATACAGGATTGACTGGGGCCAAACCTGCTCGATGTCCCATGGCTGTTGGAGAAGACAAAACCTGGACAGATGATTCGCCTCTTCTTTCAGATACTACGAGGTACAGACGTCTTGTTGGTAAGCTCATATATCTCACAGTGACCAGACCCGACATTTCCTATGCTGTTGGCAAGGTGAGTCAATTCATGCAAGCTCCCAGGGAGTGTCATCTGCAGTCCGCCTTACGGATCTTGGAGTACGTCAAAGCCGCACCTGGGAAAGGATTGCTTTTCCAGAAGAATGGTCATCTGAGGGTTGAAGCTTACTCAGATGCGAGTTACGCTGATGACAAAGGGGATCGCAAGTCTACCTCCGGTTTCTGCACCTTTGTTGGGGGTAATCTGGTAAGCTGGAAGAGCAAGAAGCAGTCTGTTGTTTCCAGATCCAGTGCTGAAGCAGAGTATCGGAGTATGACGTCGACCACTTGTGAGCTAAAATGGCTACGGGCTCTAATGCTGGATTTAGGAGAGGTCTACAACCATCCGCTACCTATGTTCTGTGATAACAAGGCTGCCATATACATCTCCAAAAATCCGGTCTTCCATGATAGAACCAAGCACATTGAAGTCGACTGTCATTTCATTCGTGAAGAGATCTTAAAGGAACAAATTTGCACTCCCTTTGTCACTTCTGATAAAGAGCTGGCTGACATCTTCACCAAGCCAGTTTCCGCCTCGTTTCATCATATTTGTGACAAGCTGGGCATGATCGATATATATGCTCCAGCTTGAAGGGGAGTGTTGAAGTTGAGACCGGGCGGTCTGGCGGTCTGTCTTGGCGGGTTAGAGACCGCGCGGTCTGGCGGTTTCCCTTCAGCGGTTTGATTGCTGTGCTGTTGCTGTCTGGTTGCCGAGCTCTCAGGCGGTTAGCCCTTGCGGTCTCTCTCTCTCTAGTGGTAGCCGTGCGGTTAGCCCTTCTGTCTAACCGCGCGGCTTGTGCGGTTTGTTCTGTACAGTCCGCTTAGTCCTGTAAATTTTTAGTCCCATATCTCTTATTTGTATTCTCTCATCTCTCCTCCATTCTATATAAGGGAGGGCATACCTTTGTAATAGTTACCTTTTTCTGATAATAAAGTTTCGGTTATACTCTCTCCGGCTTGTTTTAGTTTGTTTCTAACAAGGGCTGTGGAAGGAAAAAAGGGTCTCAGGAAATGTGAATAATTGAAAGATGTGGGGTGGGCTTGTCAATTGGCTAACTGGTGGAGAAAGGTTAAGAGGAAAGTGTTAATGAGAGAAATGGTGGTGGCTGGGATTACGGGTAGTAGGGATCTGGGGTTAGGAAGGGATAACAATGGTGGGGAAATAATAACTAAGGGAGTGTTGGTTGTAAAGGAGGGTCGGGCTTTGGAATCCTGGAGGCAGAGACCTGGGTGGAATAAGGACGAGATGAGGAGGGAGTATGTGGCCAAGGAGAGCGGACGAAACAGAGTGGGTACTACCTGGGACGGATGTGACGAAGAGGCGGAAGGGAGACACGGGCTGTGAGAGTGAATAGAGGAAGGCTAGGGTAAGAAGGAAAAGGCGGAGAAGTCGGCGAAGGGGCTTACTTGAGAGGGAGGCGGAGGTGTTGCCGACGTCGCACCGGAAGGGAGAGAGGAGAAGAGTTGGCGTCGCACCAACCACCGACGGTTTCGGGATTTTGCTCCAAAACTCTCGATACCTCCTCTCCAAGCCGCCGGGTTTTAATACCCTAAAAGATAACCGCCGCCTGCATGAACCGGTGCTATTATAACTCAAATAAAACCACCCAGATCGGATGGCTAGGATTGTTTGGGCCGATCGGGGGTTAAATACAGCTCGGAATAAAAAACATGAAAAATGAAAATGACTAGAAACGAAAATTTGGACGCGACCACGGGGTCCGATCGCCCGTCCGGGCAGCGGATCACCGCCTCCTGCGGGAATATACGCGCGTCGGTCGTGGCGCGCCGTCAACTCCCCCCCGGTTTAAAGGCACTCAACTTCAATGAGTGTAGGTGAGTGTACTCGCTGAGCAGCCGTGGGGCGAGTCGTTGTAGCTCCGGCGAGAAAATCCACGTAGCATCGTGCGGGGGTCGGCCGCTCCAACGGACAAGATAACGCGGGGTATCTCGCCCGTCTGCGGCGGAGAAGTCGTGACCGACGATCTGAAGAACGTCGTCTGTAGAAGCAGGTGGTACCAAAGTATCTCCGTCTGACAAAGATGTGTCTCCGTCTGGCAAAGATGTGTCTCCGTCTGACAAAGATGTGTCTCCATCTGACAATGATGTCGGGGGAACCGTCGGTGGTGTAACTGGATCTGCCTGACGCGACGCCGCTGGTGGCAACAAAGAAGGTCTGGTGATGGTACTAGGGGGAGAAGGCTCAGGTGATGGGGCTGAGAGAGATGAAGGCTCGGGTAGAGGTGTGATGAAGGGATCCACGTACACATGCTCCTCGTAGTAAGTAGTCAAATCCTCTACATTAAATACTCGGCTAATGCCCATACCATGTGGGATGTCATTTCATATGCATTTGTACCAATTCGCCGCACGACTGTATAAGGGCCCATTCTGCGTGCGCTTAATTTTTTTGCTGGTCCCTGTGGGACCCTCTCAGATCGAATGCGAATTAATACCTGTTCTCCTGCTTCAAAGATTTGTTCTCTCCTGTGCTGATTTGCTTGATTTTTATAGTAATCATTACTGGTTGCAATTTTCTTACGGACTAACTCGTGCAGTGTATGTATATGCTGAATGAAAGACTCGGCTGACTCACTAGGTCTGGATTCTAAGGGAATATCAATCAAATCAACTGGTTTCCTAGGCTCGTATCCTAATATGATATGAAATGGACTCAAGCCCGTAGTCCTGTTGACCGAGTTGTTGTATGTAAATTCGGCTATCGGAAGGACAGAATCCCAGGTTGCCGGATTATCTCCAACTAGGCAACGAAGGAGGGTGTCAAGACTACGGTTAACCACTTCAGTTTGTCCGTCCGTTTGCAGGTGGTAGGCGGAAGAAAACTTCAGGGTTGTGCCTGTCTTTTTCCACAAGGTCTTCCAAAAATAGCTCATGAATCGCACGTCACGATCAAAAACTATGGAAGCGGGGAGGCCATGGTACTTAAAGACATCCCTAAAGAATAATGCTGCCACGTGGGAGGCGTCCGTGGTCTTTTGGCAAGGAATGAAATGCGTCATCTTGGAGAAACGATCCACTACAACAAATATAGAATCGAGCTTCCTCAGGGTACGAGGGAGTCCGAGAACAAAATCCATACTAATATCTGACCAGGGTCTCTCGGGTACGGGAAGTGGAGTGTAAAGCCCTGTGGGCTGTCGGGTCCCCTTTGCCATTTGGCAAACTCTACAATGCCTCACTACTCTGGAAACATCTCTCTTCAGGCCGGGCCAAAAGAAACGGTCTTCAACCAACGCAATCGTCTTGTCTCTTCCAAAGTGCCCCGCAGCCCCGCCTGCGTGTAACTCCCAGATAAGGAAATCTTGAAGGGATGACTGTGGAATGCAAATGCGAGAGCCCATAAATAGATACCCGTCAGAAATCGAGTAGCCCTCTCGAAGATCGGGAGGGTCCCTCGATAGCGCCGTGTAGACGTCCCCAAAATCTGGGCACTCAGGATAGGCGTAGACTAACTGTTCGAATCCCACAACTCGGGTTCGCATGGTGTGGAGGATGCTAACTCAGCGACTCAAGGCGTCAGCTGGTTTGTTCTTAACACCTGCTCGGTGCTTCAGAACATAGTGAAACTCCTGCATATACTCCACCCATTTGGCGTGACGGTGACCCAATTTCTTTTGGGAGTCGAGATATCTCAGGGTCTGATGATCTGAGTATAGAATGAACTCCTTGTGCAGGAGATAGTGTCGCCAGTATCGCAGTGCCTGCACAATGACATAGAACTCCCGATCATAGTTAGAATATTTTTGACGGGCCTCATTCAACTTCTCACTAAAGTAGGCCACCGGGTGGCCTTCCTGACTAAGGACTGTGCTGATACCAACTCCTGACGCATCACAAGCTACCTCAAAGGGTTTGGAGAAATGAGGTAAACGTAACACGGGAGCAGTAGACAATCTCTCCTTGATCTCCTCGAAGGCTCCAGTGGCAGCCTTCGTCCAAACAAATTCTCCCTTACGAAGACAGCTGGTAATGGGGGCCATGACCGAATTGAAGGCTCAGACAACCTCCCATAAAAGGTGGCAAGTCCATGAAAGCTACGAGCCTCATGAATGTTCGAGGGGATAGGCCACTCTTGAATTGCTCTGACCTTGTTAGGGTCGACAGAAATACCAGATGCCGATACCACATAGCCTAGGAAATGAACGGACGTGGATATGAATGAACACTTCTTCAAGTTGATGTATAGATGCTCCTTTCGGAGGAGATCGAACACCAGACGAATGTGACGTAAATGCTCTGTGTGACTCTGGCTGTATATCAAGATATCATCGAAATATACAACCAGGAATTTTCCCATATAGGATCGCAAAGCCCGAGTCATCACCCTCATGAATGTGCTGGGTGCGTTCGATAAACCGAACGACATCACCATCCACTCGTACAAGCCGTCCTTCGTTTTGAAGGCCGTCTTCCACTCATCCCTCTCTCTAACTCTAATCTGGTGGTACCCGCTGCGTAGGTCGATCTTCGAAAAGATCTGGGCACCAGTCATCGAATCCAGGAAGTCATCGAGGCGGGGAATCGGAAAACGATACTTCACCGTGATCTTATTTATGACACGGCTATCAATGCACATACGCCAACTACCGTCCTTTTTCGGAGTCAGAAGGGATGACACAGCGCACGGGCTGAGACTCTCTCGTATAAACCCTTTCCGCAAAAGTTCATCAACTTGCCGCTTTAGCTCGGCATGCTCAGTTGGGTTTAAACGATAGTGCGGCAGATTGGGCAAAGATGCCCCTGGGATCAGGTCGATCGCATGTTGGATGTCCCTCAGTGGGGGAAGCTCATGGGGAGCTCCTCGGGCATAATGTCCGAAAAGTCATCCATCAACTGATGAACATCTAGGTCAGTAATCTCAGCCTCGCTAGGGGTCTCAGTTGCCAACGTGACTGCCACAATAAACATGATCCCAGTCTCTAGGCACTCACGCAAGAAATCACCCCTTCTCAAGATATGCAGGGGTCTCGACGATCCCGCACTAACTGACGAGTCAACCTTGCCCTTGGGAGGATCCCTGGGTTGAGTCGGGGTGAGAGTAATCTTTCGATCCTTGTCAAAAAATACGCACGTGTTGGAACGACCATAACACGTAGCGTCACGATCGTAAAGCCAGAGTCTCCCTAGAAGAACATGAGCGACATCCATAGGGATCACGTCGCACCAAACCCAGTCCTCAGTAGACGCTAATCGGATCGGTACCAGACACCGCTGTGTAACTTGTATGGTGGACTTATCCACCCAAAGGACACGATATGGATGCGGATGGGGCTCAGCAGTAAGCTGCGTCCTCTCCAACCCTTTCTAAGCAATAATATTTACGCAGCTTCCGCTATCGATAGCGAGCTTGCAGGGTCCTCCTGCGCTCTGGAAGTAAGTGAAAAAGATAGTGGTGCGTCGCCAATCCTCTTCAGCACGCGGGGTGTGGAGGATGCGACGGAGGACTCCTACCTCTAGCAATCTCTCAGCATCGCTCTCCCAACCATCCTCAACAACAGTCGTAACCTCCTCAGTGGCGTCGCCCTCAGCCTCGCCGCTGGGCTCGCCAGAATCCTCAATCAACAAGTTTCTGGTAGGGCATTGGGCAGCGAAATGATTTCTGCCGGAACAACGATAGCATTGGACGCCCCTAGACTTGGGGTCTCTTGGAACAATAGTTTTCCCTGTCGCATCCGTGGATGGGTGAGGGGTGGCAGGAGTCGTTGCAGGGACGGACTTCCGAAATGTGGAAGCATCGGGTCTAGTGGAGGTATGTCTCAGGCCGGCTGAGCGCAAATACTGCTCATATTCGAGGGCAAGCTGAAAAACCATCTCAACCGACTCCATCCTATAGAGAATTAGTTCCCTTCGGATGTCTGACCTAAGACCCGCACGAAAATGCGAGGCAGTAGCAATGGGCTCTTCCATAATGTCGCTGCGAACTACCAGTTCGTCAAATCGAGACATGTAATCATCAACAGAAAGAGTACCCTGACGTAGCGCGTACAACTGATCTAACAGTTGATCTCGATAAGAAGCAGGAAGATACTTATCCTGTAGGCGCTGCTTCATTTCATCCCATTGGGTAATGGGGTAATAACCATCACGCTCCAAGGACCTCTCCAGACTTGACCAATAAATCTTCGCTTGGCCAATTAGTTTCATCTTCGCGAACCGTACTCCCCTCTCGTCGTTCATCTCGAACCAATCAAAGTAGTGGTTCATGTCCATGAGCCAATCACTGAATGCCTTCGGGTCCAAGTGACCATCGAAGGTAGGAGCATCAATACGGATCTGTCGGGTAATGTCATCCTCTGGAGTCATGCCTCGACGGGGCTCACAGAAGTCACCGTATTCGTCATCATCGTCATAGTCATATCAGTGTCTATCCCTTCGACGAGGTGGTGGATGACGTGGCTCATCCAAAGGCCGAGCTCGTCGAAACTCGAAACCACGACGATAATTTGCTCTTGGTGCAGGCGGGAACTCTCGACGAGGGCCGTTTCTACCACGTCTCGGGGGAGGGGGTGTGGCATCTGGAAAGTCCTCGAGAGGTTCCTCATGAGGTAAAGGGTTCGTTCGATCTCTCGTTGTCTCTAACTTGTCTACTCTCGTACTAACCCTCGCGATATCACCTTTAAGTGTGTCGAATTGGACGCCCATTTGATTCAATCGATCAAGGACAAGTCTTTGGAATTCCGCGGGCGTCATGTCCCTTTGAGAGCTAGCGGTCCTATTGTTGGGATGAGTTTGACTTGACATGGACTGACGATAATCTCTACCACTACGTAACATGCAATGACCCTAACGTAGTCCTCTGATACCAATTTGATGCAGTGGCAGAGCAGGCACGGGGTGAACTTGCTAAATGCAAACCTATATGCAATGGCGGTGATGCAAGTGCACAAGTGGTCTGCCAAAATTGCTAACAAGTAATTATTAATTATTATAGCAAGTTAGCAGGGCACATGCGTTCACAAATATTTGAGTAAAAGAAAACAACTAATAATTTTACACAGACTGAGGCACAAATATATTTTAAGCAACCACAGAATACGCTCTGCAAATCATACGGCGAGCAATACTAGTAGCAATAAACCATACAACCATCACAATACAAGTGCCAAAGTAAACAACAAAAAGGAAATGGTTGTTACCACAATTTACGCTGCAGACGGCGGAGGCGGCGGTTGTTGGCGGGCATTTAGGAGTTTGCAGTATCCGAACATAGAAATGGGAAATGTGGACTATGCATATGTGTGAACAGGGCTGTGGAAGGAAAAAAGGGTCTCAGGAAATGTGAATAATTGAAAGATGTGGGGTGGGCTTGTCAATTGGCTAACTGGTGGAGAAAGGTTAAGAAGAAAGTGTTAATGAGAGAAATGGTGGTGGCTGGGATTACGGGTATTAGGGATCTGGGGTTAGGAAGGGATAACAGTGGTGGAGAAATAATAACTAAGGGAGTGTTGGTTGTAAAGGAGAGTCGGGCTTTGGAATCCTGGAGGCCGAGACCTGGGTGGAATAGGGATGAGATGAGGAGGGAGTATGTGGTCAAGGAGAGCGGACGAAACAGAGTGGGTACTACCTAGGACGGATGTGACAGAGAGGCGGAAGGGAGACACGGGTTGTGGGAGTGAATAGAGGAAGGCTAGGGTAAGAAGGAAAAGGCGGAGAAGTCGGCAGAGGGGCTTACTGGAGAGGGAGGCGGAGGTGTTGCCGGCGTCGCACCGGAAGGGAGAGAGGAGAAGAGTTGGCGTCGCACCAACCACCGACGGTTTCGGGATTTTGCTCCAAAACTCTCGATACCTCCTCTCCAAGCCGCCGGGTTTTAATACCCTAAAAGATAACCGCCGCCTGCATGAACCGGTGTTATTATAACTCAAATAAAACCACTCCGATCGGATGGCTAGGATTGTTTGGGCCGATCGGGGGTTAAATACAGCTCGGAATAAAAAACATGAAAAATGAAAATGACTAGAAACGAAAATCCGGACGCGACCACGGGGTCTGATCGCCCGTCCGGGCAGTGGATCACCGCCTCCTGCGGGAATATACGCGCGTCGGTCGTGGCGCGCCGTCAATTAGCCTTAGGGTTAATTAAAACCTAGGTATATATATAATGTTCCTATTCATGTGGAAGAGTAGTAGCCGCCCGCATGTGAGAATTTTTGAGACAACCCGCCTGTGGCATTTGGAGAAGAAGAGCCGCCTGAAGGATTTTGGAGAGAGCCGCCTCTTCCTTCATTCTCTCTCTCGCTCATGCACTCGGAGGGGCCGCCGGGCTTGGGTGTCGTCGTCGGTCTTGGAGGAGATATCCGCCGACGTTGAGAGAGGGTGTTGCCGCCGGGCTTGGTGGAGTTCATCGCCGGCGTTGCAGTGGACATTCTTTGGAGTGAAGAGGCGTGGTGTCGACGGCGTGCGTGAGTGCAGTTAGCCTCAACGGTGGTGACGTTGTTCTCCGGTGGTGGTGCGGTTGAACATCGGTCTTTGACGTTGAAGGTTCCGGTGAACCTTGTGCGTCCTCGAGGCGGATTGCAATCCAGATCTCAGATTTTCGCCACGAATCGTGCGTGTCCGGTGCATCCACGGCGTATTCATCGGACGGTCATTTCTTCACTTGATTTATTCTTGTACTAATTTATATTTATATTGACGAATATATTTATATATTTGTGGTTGTGGCTCGGCGGGTTTTGCCGAGTGCAAATTTGTGCTCATTTGTGTTTCTTGTTTATTTGTAATATTTTATAACTGTGCCTGTGTTTGTTCTTGTGCCTACCCTATAATTATGCTATAAGAAAGCACTCTAAGGAAGTAGATAGCACCACTGTAGTGCTGTTATATATTCTAAGAAAAGATTTTCTCATTTTAAGTGCTTATCTTGACGACTTCTGTTATATCCAGCTTATCAGAGACAATGGATAAAGATTTTAACCATCCAGTTTTTCATTCTCCATCATCTCCAAACGTCTCTTCTACTGGCCCTTTTACAACTCAATCAGTTGAAGGTCATGGTGACCTGAGAAACAATGGCTATGGTTCCTATCGCCAAACTCCATTATCCCAACGAGTTTCTCATGGCCTTGAAGGTTTTTCAGTATCAGAGGGCATGGAACCTGCTCTCAAAAGCCAGACTGGGAAGAGTTCAAGCAGCTTAGAGGATTATATCAACAATCGACAGTTCCATTTCTCTATATACAAGTGGGCAGGGAATGGAGTTATGCTTGTTATGCCTTCTGATTCCAATGAAAGAAATGAATTTGAAGGAAGACTTGCAAGATTACCTGAAGTAATTGTTCAAGAACTTGAGCTATCGACACACTATGATTATTTCTCTTCTGTGACTAAACCTTTGAAATCTGGAACTGTGATCTGTGAGGATAAGTCAGACAAGAGGGATGATGATTATGCAGAGATTACTGCTAAAATTTCACAAGTTGTGACTGGTCTCGAGCTACTGAAAAGTGATGCAAATTTAACCTCTGGTCAGAATTGTTGTTTCCCACTATTCTTGTTTTCGATTCATCATTTCATTACCATACTTCTCCGAACAGGATATGATTATGCCAGTGATGCGAATGCGCACTGTGGCTGACTGTAAACTCAAAGTCGTCTCACCATTATGTTTATTAATATTGTCCGTTAGTTACTGTTGTGTTTTTATGTATCTTTTCCCTTCATGCTATTTGGTAATTTAGTCATTAGTGTGCTCTCCCCTATATAAGGGAGGATAAATGAGTCTTAGGGTGTAGCTTGAGAAATCTTTGTAAGCTCTCACTCAGAGAGGGACTCCAACAGGGAGCCATCCCTCAAGACCTTGACACAAGCATACGTCGTGAGTTTATATCCCGTTTTGCTGTTACAGGGATTTCAAATTTTTTGTTCAATATTAGTAGCGTTAAACAAATTCCTAACCAGACATTGTGGCATTTATAATGACAGGAAAATATGACAACAAGAGTGAAAAAACTTCAGTTCCAGGTTTTGAAGAAAATTCTTCTACAAATAGTACAGATGGAGAACAGAGTTCTCAATCCTGGGTCAATTTACATTGTGAACAAAATCGTGAACGGAAAAATATTAGTCAGATGCTCGATGATGATATCGGCAAACAGAGTGAGTATTGTTAACAATTTTGACTATGTATTTTGATGTCATTTCATATTAAATGGAATTATATGATATTGGTTTTCTTTGGCTTAGGAAGTCGTGATATATCTGAGAAGGCTAAAGAAAGGGAAGTCCCATCAAAAAGTCGGAAAAAGCAGCAACTTCTAAGGGAAAGTAAACTAGTTCCCGGCGAACTAAATAGTACAACTTTTCATGATATTCCCTCCTTTTCAGAAGATAAACCATTGCACAAAGTAAAGGGGAAAGTCAAAGAGTTCATAAAGAAATTCAATCACGAAGCTCTACCCAAAAGAAAAGGTGCATTTGAAATGCAAAGTCCGAGGTCTAAAAGTAACGATAGTAGACATGACAAAATCGAAGAATTAGCGCATATCTTCTCGACCGAGACGGATAAATTGCAGGTGAGAAGCAAAAAAAAACATACGATTATTTGATATTCCTAAGATCTTGGTATGCGAGTTATATATTCCTTAAATAATTATAGTTATGACTAAGATTCTTTCTGAAAGAGCGGGGACGGTTGTGAATGCAGTTATAAAAAATGCCGACAACATTTGGATGTGTGGTCATAGATGCTGTTTTTTGAAACATCGTTTTAGGACAAAACAGCACCTAGTCATGTAAGTGAGGTTAAACTCTAGCGGTTTTGAACGCGGATACCCCTGGAAGTCAAAGTTTGGGTAAAAAAAATCTCACGGAAGTTCCAAATGCAGTCAAACCGCCACAACTGTGTTACTACCATAGTCACCATCACCGCTCAAGATCCACAAGTGTTCAATACTTCAATACAGAGCCTGCTGCGAAGTGCAATTATTATTAAATATGCTTATACAGGATATAAATACTATGGAGCTAAACTCCTATGCTAATTTCTGGGATATTTCAGGAAAATCAAGTAAAAGAAAAGGCAGAGGTAGAGAAGTCCAGCATCTTTGGTGAAGTTCATACAATTAATGACCGTCCTTCAGAAGAAAGAGTTGAAGTCTTGCATCAACAATCTGGTTTGTTCACATCTATTTGAAATAAGTAACATATTTATCCTTTCTTTGCCGCTAGAAGTTCATCATATTATATTCTGGTAGTTTGAATTGCTAGCATGCCTTATCTACCATGCTATTTACGAACTTATTGACAAATGGAAACAGTAATATTAAAGTGAATGTTATTAGAGGGGTGGAAAGCAAGATCGCTCAGCAGCTACATGCCACTTCTCTTTATTAACATCAACTTCACACGAACTGGTCATGCATGGTGTTTCCTGTGCCCCGACAACGATAATACCTTGCCGCTCACCGCCTTCCATTTTGTATTTGGTAAAACATAAATTTTCATGTGGGAATTGGGATAGAGAGGTGTGGGATTACTATTGTTGCTGGAGCATGGGGGGCTCTATCCACGGTTGATTGTATGCATAGTTATTGTTGATAAATATTTGTTTCTTTGAAAAATTAATTGTTTCATGGGAAGACACTCCTTTATATATTGAAGTGGAGAGGTACATGAAGAAATACGAGGAAAGCAAATACATGTAAGAATTACTAAATTCTAATACTTCCCCTCAAGTTGAATGTGTATTTTTTGTCATGCCTAACTTATTAATGATCTTTCCAAAAGATCTCACACTCAATCCTTTGGTGAGAACATTGACCTATTGTCAGCCAGAAGGAACAATCCAAATCATTGCTCTTGCAACATTTTCTTTGATAAAATGTCTTTTAACTTCAATGTCTTTGTTGCGGTCGTGTTGAACAAGATTGTGTGCAATGCTAATGGGCTTCTTATTGTCACATTACTCTAATGAATTATTTTTTCTCAAGGCCAAGGTCTCTCATGATGGTATGAATCCATAATCCTTCAAAATTTTGTGAGTCATAACTCTGAACACAGCTTCGGTACTTGATCTGGCAACCACATGTTGCTTTTTTGCTTCTCGATGTAACAAAGTTCCTATCGAACAGGGAGCAATAGCCCTAAGTAGATCGTCTGTCATCAACAGATCCAACCCAGTCTGCAATTCTGCATTAGTGTAGACTTCAATTCTTAGGTCATCATTCAGTGAGAACAGAATGCCGCTTCCAGGAGAGGTCTTGATGCAGGACGTCGCACAGGGTTTGCGCGCCTGTCGGCTTTTTCTAGGAAACCCTAATGCATGCAATATTTGATGAATTTAGCGCAACAAAATTTGAGCGAAATTTGCACGAACTTTAAGAAATGAAGCAACTAAATTCTTTGTAAAGCACAAAATCGCGATTTTGTTTTAAAATGAAATTTCTTAAATAAAGTGGTTCAATTTTAAATCCTGGGAAGGAAATTCGCAACTTTCGTTCCGTTTCCCTTATCGCAGCAAAACGAAAATCTTGAACTCCAAATACGTTTACGTTTGGAGTTTTCGACGTAACGTTCGCTGACAAAACTCAGGCGAAAACCCAACAATGAGTCTATTATCCTGCGAGAAAATATAGAAGCACACACAAATGAAAAGATAGAAACAATTACCTACGGAAGAGACATCGTCCGTATTTGAAGTCAATGGAGATCACGCGAGGAACTCCTCGTCACCTTCGATCTCCCGCTCCGAGGTCGGCCGCTATCGCACACGGGCACCAAGGAGAAATTTTGCTCACTCTCACACGATAGTGGTTCCACGAAATCACTCAACAATGTAAGAAAATCACAATCTAACAACCTAAAATTCACTCGCTCTTCACACCTAAAGTGGTTCCACGAAATTTCTAGCTACTCTAACAAAGAGGTTCCGCGTAATCTCTATCACACGAAGAGGAAAATCACTCTCTTTTCCACTGTTCACACGAAAACACGAAGTTAACGTCATCTTTCAATTGGAAAGCAAACAACATTTCCTAACTCCTAAATTCCACAGAAACTGAACATCATCAATAACTACTCTAAACTACTGTAACAAGTCAACAACCTGAATTACACTATTCATCAACTTAGATTTTACAACAAATTATGCAAAGCCTCTGTTTATCATCTTCCCGAACAGTAACAGGAAACAGAGTCTTTCACAAAAAAAACAATTTATCTCGGAGGCAAACACCCACACAGGCAACGACGAAAAAAAAACCCAACAGGAATCGCCCTGTTCATCTTCTTCTCCAGAAGACAGCGGCCACACAGGAATTCCTGTTCACTATTTCAGCAGTTTTTTTCATCTCCATTCATGTCCCTTTTAACAGAAATCTAACACGAGCAAAAGTAATCAACAATCTCAATTTCCTAATCTACAACTCTCACACGGAATCAAGGCTTCAAGCAGCAATTCAACATTCTTTAATCACCACCTAACTCAATCACCTAAACTCCTAAACCGGGATCAAGCACTAGCCACCACACACAGGACCCTTACAGTAAAGCTTCAACATCAGAAATATTCATCATTTTCATCTTCATCATTGGACCCTTATAGGGTAAAATGAAACAACAAAGAAACTAATCAGAATGCCTGGTCGGCCATGACAGAGCTCGCAGTCCAGGACATGGGAGGCGGTTAAGACGGCTAGGATGGTTCGTGGTTTCGGCAATCATGGACATTGGGAGAAGTAGACCAGGCGGACGGTTGCGGCGGCGTCGTGGGGCTGGATCCTGCAAGGGCTCAGTGGGATTTCCGCTTGGCGTGAGGCCAACATTGGCGGAAAGGCTTCTTGCGTGCTTGGCTGGAGAAGATGAACTGACTTGTCACTGGCTTTAATTGGTCAACTAGCTTTTAATGAGCTTCTGCTGGACCGGCTTTTGGTTGTGATTTAAATCATACTATATATATATATATACAGTTATATGTATTATGTATATATATATATACTCACACACATTTTTAATAGATAACTTTGCCCATATATATATTAATATGTATTATATATATTTTTTCACACAAATAAATTGCAAATTACACAAATTAAAAATGACACAAATAAATTATAGTAGACTTAGGGCCGATATTGGTATGGTCGGGTGTGGCGTCAGACACTTTTGCGTTGACCTGATCGGGGCTGGTCTCCACCAGGTCTTGGGGTATTTCAGGATTCAGCGAGCAACATCCAAGCGACGAGTCTTTGGAGAATGCATGTATTGACTGATCACTCCTATTGCATACGAGATGTCTGGATGAGTATGAGACAAGTAAGTAAGCCTCTCAACTAACTGATAAAAACTGGTGATGGCAGCAACAACCTCACTGTCATCACTTCCTAATATGTGTTTGGCTTCAATAGGGGTGTCGGTAGGTCTACACCCACTCATCCCTATTGTCTCAGGCAAGTCGAGAATATATTTTCTCTATGAGATGAATATCCCATGTCTGAACCTGATAACTTCAATGCCAAAAAATACTTGAGATTTTTAGGTCTTTCACCTCAAACTCCCTTGCTAGTCTACCCTTTAGATTTTGAATTTCATTAAGATTATCCCACTGTTATAACAATATCATCCATAAAACAACAAGGGCAGTCAACATACCTCCTATGTGCTTGATGAACATAATATAATCAACATCACCCTAAGTATATCCAAAACTGTCATAGTCCTATGAAATTTTCCAAATCAGGCTCTAAGTGACTGTTTAAGACCGTATAAAGCCTTTTTTAATCTACAAACTTTTCCTTCAGATACCGATAGAGATAATTCTGCTTTTACCTAATATCCTCTTTTTCACTTTGTGACTTATGACTTTTTGTCTCTTTCACATAGAGCATTTGTCACCTTCTTTTCCTCCATATCTATTCCTCGCTTTTGGCAGGAAGCTCTTGAGCACAACGAGTTGAAGGCAGCTATGTTGGAGGAAATGGGAGCTCTTGACAACAACAACACTCAAGCCTTTATCCCACAATAGTGGGGTCGGCTATATGAATCCTTTGTCGCCATTGTGTCCTATCTCTTTTCATAATCTCACTAAGGCCTAAGTACATCATGTCTTTCCTTATAGTTTTATTCCAAGTCTTTATTGGTCTACCCCTCCCTCGTTTAACATGCCTAGTGACTAGACTCTCGCAACGCCTAACATGTGTCTCTAATGGTCTCTTTTGTACATGTCCAAACTATCTTAGTCGAGTTTCTCGCATCTTCTTTGCAAATGGTGCTACTCCTGTCTTATCCCTGATACATTCATTTCTAATTTTATCCAGTCTTGTGTGTCCACACATCCACCTAAGCATTCTCATCTCCGCAAGTCCTATTTTTTGCGTGGAGGAATACCCAATGAAAATACATGTCAGAGCGTGAGTCAAGTTTGCTTTGATGCATATGTACAAAGCACACACACCCAAAGATATGAGGATGAAGGTGGGTAGGAGGAACCTTAAGAGTGTTGAGAAGAGTTTTATGCCCTAGAACACAGTAGCCGAGTAAGCATACAATTGTTAAGGTAACCTATAGTGAGGACATCCCCCTCCCAGTAATATTTAGGAAGATGCATCTTAAGAAGAAGACATTGTGCCACATCAATGTGGTGACGATTTTTGAGCCATGCCACCTCAGTTTGAGTGGGAGAATAGACGCAAGAAGTTTAGTGGATAATGCCAAAGTCACTGAGACATTATTCAAATTGAGAATTAATATACTCTTGATCATTGCCACCTCGCATAATTTTAATTATAGAATTGAACAGAGTGCTTATCGTTTTTTGGAAGTGTTGAAACAAAGGTAACACATCAATTTTTTTCCTCGAATACACCCAAGTAGTATGAGAAAAATAAATCATGAAAGTTACAAATCGAGAATATCCATAAATTGTGGTAACTGGACATGATCCCAAATATTTGTATGAATAATACCAAAAAACACATTACTACGAGGAGAAACATGATAAAAGAAGTACAACAGTGTTTACTAAGCTCACACACATCACAATTAAAGTTTCAAATAACACAAGTGACATGTAGGAAACAATAATACCATAGTAGTAATACATGCATGTCCAAGAGGATAGTGTCAGGAATTCAGCAGAGAACACTTGTCTGCATGAAGGACTTGCGGAGGTGAAGCAGAACTGGAATGGTCAAATACGTAGAGGCCATCACGCAGGCTACTAGAGCCAGTCACCTTTCCCGTATTCATTCCTAAAATACACAGGAAGAGGGGTAAAAAGTCACAGAACAATTTGGAGAGATAGTTAAGAGACTAATAGAGAGGTGGTTACAAGTAAAATTAGGAACATGACAAACAAAGGATATGGTGAGAGAGGAACAATGGTTGGATCCTTTTCCAACAATGAGGGAAAGAGATCCATCAACAATGCTCATTTTGTCTCTACCGGACAAGGGAAAATATGACACAACCTGTAGCAGATTCAGTCATGCGGTTAGTGGGTCTAAAGTCAATGGTCTAGTGAGTGAAAGGGCAGGTGGAAGCAAAGTGGGCACCTTGCAGTCCCATATGAGCATAGGAGGAGGACCGAGGACGAGGAAGCAGATGTGATGCAGTGGTAAGGCCGATACAGTGTGAACTCTCTAAATGCACATGCGATGACGTGAAATGCTAGTGCAAGAGTGCTCCACTTAATATTGCAAGATGTAATTAATTATCATAACAAAACGACAGAGGCACATACGATTGCAAATAATAAACGTAAGGAAAAACGAATATTAATTTTAATTTGACTGAGACGCAATTATTTCAAGCACAAATAGAATAGGTCCCGCAAATTTTACGACAAACGAACTAATAACATAATAAGGTGAACATCCACTACACAATATAGGTGTCAAAATAAACAACAGTAAAAGACAGAACTTTATACCACAATTCACACACGTAGGCGGCGACAAGGCGGTTGTTGGCAAGCATCCGAGGCTGTAGTAAGCGGAGAAGATAATGGAGATGTGGATCGGGCTGTTTGTGGGGTGAGGATACTTAACAGTGACTGGAAGAGGGAGGAAGGGGGCTGTCGGCTCTTAACAATGACTGGAAGAGGGAGGAAGGGGGTTGTCGGCTTGGAGGTTGCTGACTGGACGGGAAACAATAGTGAAGGAGAAAGCAGAATAGATAGTGTTGACAGGGGGGGGGGTTGGTTCGGGGCTCTGTTATGAAGGAGGAAGGGGAGGCGTGTGACTGTTGGCGTCAGGGGGAGGGGAAAGGGGTTTAGTTAGGGGTTCAACGTCAACTTGGGAGTGGAAGCAGGGGAAGATGAGGAAGAAGGAGAGGGGACTGCTGCAGGGGCGGCGATCTGGATAGGGAGGAAGAAAGGGGCGGACGGGGTAGTATTTCGTGGAAGTAGGAGGCGGGTTTGGTGGTTATCAGACTCGGTGATGATGCACGGGAAAGGAAGAGGAAGAGGGAGGCGGAGGAGGCGCAGGAGGCGGAGGGGTTTACCCAAGAGGGAGGCGGAGGAGGTGTCGCCGACGTCGCACCGAAAGGGGGAGAGGAGTGGGGATGGCGTCGCACCACCCGTGACCGGCGGTTCGGGATTTTTCTCCAAAACTCTCGGTACTATTCCGAACCTCCCGCCGCCTCTATAGAAAACCTAATATCAAAAGTGCCTGTTGTAACTGCAACCCTAATCAGAAAATAAACCTCTCGATCGGACGGCTAATACTGTTTTGGTCCGATCGGAGCTAAATACACCTCAAAATAAAAAAACATAAAACATGAAAGTGACTAGAAACGATCATCTGGACACGACCACGGACTCCGATCGCCCGTCCGGTCAGCGCATCACCGCCTCCTGCGGGAATATATGCGCGTTGGTCGTGGTGCGCCGTCAAGATGGTTCCGTGTAATGACTATGCACGCGTAACCTCATGCCATTGCTCGTTTCTAACAATGCTTTTACCACAGACATATGTAAAATAGTTCCAGTGAGGCTTTTTTAATGTTTTTTAGTCTTTTAGTTTTATAGCTTTTGTTATGCAAGAACTTGTTGTGGCGAAACAGAAAATGAAAAAGCATGAACATGAAGGATAAGGGGAAAAACTTAAAACTTGGAACGGAAGAAAAATGGGTGGTAACTTGGCTTTGAAGAATGGAGAACTTTTGGGTACCAACTTTAGGTCTGATCTGTGAATATAAAGAAATCACACAACAAAATTGGAAGCTATCCACATATTGGAAGGGATTGTAGAATAGTTCATGAGGGAGAAATTTTTTTCCGACAATTGTTAACTCCTAATAAGATGCACAGGTCTATTAGGTAGACTGATTAAAAAAATTGAATCTAATGCCAAATAGTTTAAATTTTAAAGAACAAGACATGAAACTTTGTAAAAGCAGATCAAGACTCATGTTCCAAAAGCATAAGAAACTATTAAAATACATAAATTGTTATTTTTATTATCTTGCAATGGCTTGCATGTTTTCCTGGTCCACGCATTGCGTGATTTTTCAAAATGTTGTCATTGTTTGATTTTTTTCAAATATGATTTCATATGTTCAATATTGAATATCAGAGTTAACTCCAGAAGACCATAAGAATGTAGAATGGTATGAGGAGATTATTCAAGAAGGTTTTGAGGAATATCTGGTATGTCTTTTTGTTATATAGTTTTTGCATTTTATTGGACTTACTATGCAAGATGTTTTTTTATATCATTACTGCATAAGGCTAACTGAAATGAACAAGTAATTTTTGTAAAGGTTAGCGTCAAAACTGCACCAGTTCCAGTATAGTTTAAGAAAGGTTATTTAGACATCAAACATGTATGACTAAACTTTTTTTACATAAGCAAACTTAAAAGCAGAAAAATGGACTATCTGTAAACTAGCAGTATCCATGTACCCGACCTCCAGGCTGTATGTTATCGTGGAGGTTGGGACAATGGATCTCGGTAAATATTCTGCGGGAAATGTTTTCATCACAGTTAATATAAGCCCTTTTCTCAGCAAGCTTGCATTTAATGTTTTAATCTGGTGTAAGATGACAACTGGGAAAGTGATATGTGGTTGTGCTAGTGGACGCTGGAAGTATTAGTGTGACTAAGGGGTTGGATAGATGGGTGGTTTAGCCAAACATAGAGAGACGGGGTAGGGAGATCACCTTGAGTCATTAATTTTATCTTCTAGGAGTTTTGTGAGCCTTATGACCTAGGAGAGAGTGAGCTATTGGAAGGCATGTACTTCACAATAAATATCAGGTCTTATGAATGGAACGTTGCACTAAGAATGAATGAGTCTTGTAGACCGGTGGTGCCATTGAGAGTTCTTTGAAGGTTGTGATGTATTCGAGTATGGTTTGTGAGTTTGGATAGTGTGCATCTGTGATTGACATAATACGATCGACTGAAGCGAACCTTCAATCCAGTGACAAAAGCATCCCGAGGGCGGAGTTGATTGTTTCAGAAACTTCATTGGAGGCATGTAAGTGCTCCGCTCATGTGAAAGGATGACATAGTGATGCATTGTTCGTTCAGTTCTTTTTTGGTGGGTAAAAATGATTTTCTTTGAAGATCCATTGTAAAGGGTTAGAGCCAGAAGAAGTCCAGTTTGAGATGGCTGGGGGTTTGAATGGAGGATGTTGTTTCTCTTGGTGTTTGAAATGGTTTCCATTGAGCCTGAGTTTCTCTAGTTTAGCATCAAAAGAAGTGATAATAGAGACAAGGTGATGTAGGGTAGATTACGGAGGTGCACAGAATCTAGATTTCTAGGGGTAGGATGCGGGGGTGACACAGTAAACCAAATCTAAATGCAATGAAAACCGTCGGTTGACGGTGACAAAATAATTAGAGCAATGAAAATTTCAACCAACACAGTTAATTAAAAGAACAAAAACAAGCATTCAATTCAACAATTATTTAATGGCTTTCCTCCGCTCGGAGGGCCAAGACTAAGCGCGCGGCAAATAGATCCCACCTGCAAGTTATAAGCGTAGTGCAAACAAATTTCTACAAACACGATTCCAACAAATAAAGTAGCCAATCCAATAATAATGCTGAATCAAATAATCCAATACAACAAGGGACTCACCAAAGTTATGGTCTGACCGAGGCACTGAAGATTTCGGAGCCGGATGCGTAGGACGACGATCGGATATAGAACCGGTGGCGTGGAAATGATGACGGTGGCTGTCCTCGATGATGGATGGTGGAGACGGCCCGAAAATGGATGGATCTGGCCACGTAGATGTAGATCCGGGTGGGAAAAAGTAGATCCAACAATAAAAGGTCGGATCTGGACTGAAAACTCCAGATCGCGGCTGATCCAGAAGGGGGAGGATTAGGGTTGGTAGTTCCACATAGGGGAGAGTTGGTGGCAAAGGATTTAGGGTTAAGTGGAGGGGGCGGGGGCGGTGGATCTGATGGGGGAGCGGCGACAGTGGGTTAGGGGCAAAGGAGTGATCGGCTTGTGCGGGGAATCAAGCAGAGGGGGAGGTGGAAGGCAGGGGGAGGCCTCAGGTGGCATTGGTGAGGGGTGGAATGGACGGTTCTGGAGGGATATGGGGGCCTTGCCGACGGCTTCAAGAAAGGGGGCAGCAGTGGATAACAGCTGATTGGGAGGGATCTGGGGGTGGAGGTTTGGGGTTTGGAGGGTGGAGAATGGTGCTTAGGGTTTGTGAATACCTTGGGGAGGAAGATCCAAGTCTAGGAGTCGTCATCTAGGGTTCCACGGAGTCAGCACCGTGGGGTGATTGCGGGGTTCCGAGATAGAATTCTCCAAAATCTGCAATACCTCTAAAATAGCCCATACATGTCCTATTTATAATAAAACAAAGTAGGGCATCCCACCTTCAATGACTATGATTGGTCGGAGGCAGGGTCACTCAAAATACACTAAAATAAAGCAAAAACAATAATGTATCCCCATCAACTCCCCCCGATGAAAAGCGTCCATCTCCGATGAATGGAGACGATTGTACTGAAATCAAAGTCCAGCGGCGGAATCGATCTAGCTCTGCTGTTAGTATCCAAGCGTCATCTGCATCTGGGTGGCCCTACCAATGCACCAAGTTGCGACATCACAACCCGCCTGTGGTAGGAACGAACTGGTGGGATCTGATCTGTGTGATGCTCTCATCGCTCATCTCTCGAATGGTGGATCCCGGTGCGGTCAGAGGTACCGTCAGTGAAACCAAAGAAGACGAGTCCCCAGGTGGATGAGTGTCAGCAGTAGGTGGACTGTGGTGGCCATCAGACGTAGGTGGACTATGAGGGTGGTAGGGTAACGACAGTGAGGTTGGGGGCGGATGAGTGTATCCACTGCTTAGATCCACATACTCTCAAGGCTCGTAGTATGGCGTCAGATCCTCAACATTAAATACTGGATGAATTCTCATACTTGCTGGGATATCGAGCCGGTAGGAGTTTGTCCCAATGCGACTTATAACAAAGTAGGGGCCCATTTGCCTGACGCTTAGTTTTTTGGCAGCCCCCGAAGGGAGCCTCTCAGGGCGGATTCACACCATTACCTTTTCGCTTTCTTGAAATACTTGTTCCCGCTTTCGTCTTCTTGAAATACTTGTTCCCGTTTTTGCCTATCTGCATAAGTTTTATAATTATCATCGCTCGTTATTATCCGTCGGCGAACCGACTTATGCAACCCATGCAAATGTCGTGCGAAATACTTAACAGACTCACGAAGGCGCGACTCTAGGGACTAGGAACAACCGAACAAGGTCTATAGGCTTCCTAGGGTCATATTCTGACTCTACATGGAATGGGCTCAACCCAGCAGACCTATTGACTGAACTGTTGCATGCAAACTCCGCGGCCGGAAGGTCAAGATCCAAACTATCATGCATGCTCTCCTACTAAACACCTCAATAGGTTCCCTAAGCTACGATTTACTACTTTAGTCTGTGCGTTCGACTGTGGGTGATATGCTGAGGAGAACATAAGGGTGGTGCTAGTCTTGTGTCACAGGGTCATCCAAAAATAACTCATAAATCTAACATCGCGGTCTGACACAATAGACTTGGGCAGGCCATGCAGTCTAAAAACGTCCCTCATAAAGATGGATGCTATGTGCGAAGCATCCACCATCTTGCGACACGCAATAAAATGCGTCATCTTTGAGAACCGATCGACCACCACGAAGATGGAATCGTGTTTTCGAAGAGTACGAGGGAGTCCGAGCACAAAGTCCATGTTGATGTCCTCCCAAGGGCGGTGTGGAACAGGTAAAGGTGTGTACAAACCTGTGTTCTGCATGGTGCCCTTTGCCGTTTGGCAGATACGATAGTGGCGGACAACGCGAGCCACGTCCTTAAGACTGGGCCGGCAGAGGTGGTCCTCAACAATGGTGATAGATTTATCTCGCCTAAAGTGCCCAGCAGCTCCGCCCGCGTGCAACTCCTAAATCAAGTAATCGCGGTAGGAAGTCTGGTGTATACACAGGCGGGAGCCTTGATACAAATATCCCTCAAAGATCCGATAGCTCTTAACAAGGTCAGGGGGATCTCGGGACAAGGTGGTATAAATCTCGCCAAAATCGGGGCATGTCGGATAATCTAGATTCACTCTTTCAAGCCCCTTTACGCGTGCGGTCATCGTCTGAAGCAAGGAGACACAACGACTCAATGCATCGACCGACTTGTTCTCAACACCAGCTCGGTGTTTGAGAACGTAATGAAAATCCTGCAGGTACTCGTCCCACTTGGCATGTCAGTGTCCCAACTTGCGCTGCGAATCTAAATATCATAACGTCTGGTGATTCGAATAGAGCACAAACTCTCGGGGAAGGAGATAGTGCCTCCAGTAGCGCAGAAACTGGACAATCGTATAAAATTCCTGATCATAGTTCGAGTATTTTTGTTTGACCTCGTTCAGTTTCTCACTAAAGTAGGAAACTAGATGTCCCTCTTCGCTCAATACGCCAGCAATCCCTACACCAGAAGCGTCACACACAACCTCGAATGCACAACTAATATCAAGAAGTCTTAGAACAGGAGCCGTCGTCAATCTCTCTTTGATCTCCTCAAAAACTCTAGTGGCTGCGGGGGTCCACTGAAATTCTCCCTTCTTAAGGCAGCTCGTGAATGAGGCCATGATCCCATTGAACCCCTGGACAAACCTCCTATATAAGGTGACAAGTCCCTGGAGGCTGTGAGTCTCTTGGATGTTCGCTGGCACATGTCAATCACGAATAGACTTGACCTTCTCAGGGTCAACAGATACTCCAGTAGATGATACGATGAATCCCAGAAAGTGAACGGACTCAAAAAGCAAGGAACACTTCTTCAAATTCACATATAACTTCTCCCGACGGAGGGTGCCAAAGAGAAGCCTCAGATGATCGAGGTGATCGGCCTGCATCTGGCTATAGATCGGTATATCATTAAAATACACCACCAGAAACTTGTCATATAGGGCAGTAACACCTGCGTCATAACTCTCATCAACGTGCTCGGGGCGTTTGATAGCCCAAATGGCATGACCAGCCACTTGTATAGACCGTTTTTGTTCTTAAAGGCCATCTTCCATTCGTCCCCCACACGAAACTTGTATCTGATGGTACCCACTACGGAGGTCGATCTTGGAAAAGATCTGGGCATCAGATATAGTATCTAGTAGGCTATGAAGCACGAACACTTTAAAATGCCCAGCTGGTCGGTGTTGGACTCTCCGACACTCATTCGACTCTCTGACACGCCTGTCAGAAGTCCAACACGCTGGCTCACGCGGGTCTCGCATGTCCCGCTCAATCGGACACGCGTGTCATGTTCAATCAGTCACGCGTGTCCCTAAGCTAGCTACTCATGGTGAGGTGGGAGTCAATTTGTCTTGGAAGTGTAATTTTTTGTGAAAAATGTTTTATAAGTTTTTATACAAGAGTGAGAGTACATTTGTTAATGATTGATGGAAAAGGAATTAGAATGTATGTAAAAGTCTCAATGAGTGATCTATTTGAGATGGAAAAACTAGAAGAAGTGAATGCTAAAATAGTGAGTTTTCCTCCTAAAAAGTGTCTTTGCCCCCCCCCCCCCCCCCCCCCCGATCTAGAATTTCAAGTAGTGAAGGTGGATCTACTTGTATGGTGGATATTTTCTCTAGAAAAAAGAAGATTGAAAGTAGGGGAATTTTTTTTCTTGAGAGTCTATTATTTTTTGTAATGATATAGAATGATAATGTGTTAATGTTCTATCATTTTTAAACATGACATAGTTTATTTGAATATTTTTTAATTTTTATTTTTTGTTAAATGTTTTAGGATTTTCATAATTATAAAAAATAATTATTTAATATGCGTGCTCTAGTGTGCCAGGATATGATATTTTTTGAGAATTGACGAGTGTCGTGTTATGTGGAGTGTCGCGTGTCAGTGTCGGTGTAACATAGCCAGTAGGTCGCCGAGACGTGGTATAAGGAAACAATACTTGACCGTGGTTTTATTAATGACACGACTATCGATGCATATACGTCAATTGTCGTTCTTAGGGGTTAGAAGGGTGGGAACCACACACGAACTCAAGCTCTCTGGAATAAATTGCTTCCGAAGAAGCTCGTCAACCTAGCTCTTGAGCTCAGCATGCTCATCAGGGTGCATACGATAGTGGGGCAGGTTCGGGAGAGAAGCCTCCGGGACTAAGTCAATGACATGCTAAATGTTTTGTGGAGGGGCAGCTCATAGAGGAGCTCATCCGGCATAATATCCGCAAACTCATCCAAAAGGGGACGCACTGTTGGGGGGTGGTCGTCAGGGAGGCTCTCAGAAGCCATAGTGGCCGACACAACATAGATGATATCCGACTCAATGCTATCTCGCATAAACTCTCCTCACCTCAAGATATGTAGGGGCCTCGAGGTGCTCGTGTTCATAAAAGGCTTACCCTGACCCTTGGATTTCTCATTATGTTGGGTAGGCGTCAACGTAATCTTCCGCCCCTTGTCATAGAAGACACACGTTTTCGAGCGGCTGAAACACGCGATGCCACGATTAAATAGCAAGGGGAGGTCGAGCAGCACATGAGCAACGTTCATGGGAATGACGTCACACCAGACCTGATCTTGAAATGAGGCGATGCTAATCGGGACGAGGCAACACTGAGTAACCTGAATCACCGTCTTGTCAACCCAGACAACACGATAAGAGTGGGGGTGAGGCTCTGCCTTCACTTGCATGCGGTCAAGACCCTTTTGGGCTACGATATTCACACAACTCCCACTGTCGATAGCTAGCTTATAGGGATCTCCTGCACTAGGAAAGTATGTATAGAATATGGTAGTGCGACGCTAGTTCTCATCTACACGTGGGGTATGTAGGAGGCGCCTAATCACTCCCATCTCCAGGGATCGTTCAACGTCACTCTCTCATCCTTCCTCGATAGTGGTTGTGACCTCTTCAGTAACCTCCTCACCTTCTTCCAAACCCCGCTCCTCCTCAACTAGCAGACTTCACTTGGGGCACTAAACCGCCACGTGTCCTCTGCCAGAACATCTATGACACAGAATACCTCCAGATCGCTGGCCATCAGTGGCGTCGACCTTGCCCTTCGTGTCTGTGGGAACACGTGTGCACGCAGCCGCAGTGGTCTAGGGCGGAGCGGGTTTCCTATAAGTCGAGGAATCAGTCCGAGAGGGGAACTACCTCGTGCTAGATGAACGGAGGTACTGCTTGTACTTTAGGGCTAGCTGAAAAATCTGATCAGCAGTCTCTAATCGGCGGGCAATCAGCTCTCTCTGAATCTCAGAACGTAGGCTCGCCTTGAAACGAGAGGTGGTGTTAATGGACTCCTTTGAGATGTCACTTCTAACGACAAGCTCGCCGAAGCGATCCATGTACTCAACGACAATGAGTGTCCCCTGTCGTAAGTTCTGTAGCTTCTCAGATAACTTGGCTCGGTAGGATGTAGAGAGATACTTCTCTTTCAGTCGGTGCTTCATCTCATTCCATCGGTTGATAGGATAATCGTCATCTCGCTCAACAACTCTCTCTATGCTAATCCAAAATATTTTGGCATGTCCGACTAGCTTCATTTTGGCGAAGCAAACACAACGCTCGTCGCTCATATTGTACCCCTCGAAGTAATGGTCCATGTCGAGGAGCTAATCACTAAAGGATTTCGGGTCCAGGCGACCATCAAATGAAGGGGCATCGATGCGAATACGATGAGTGACGTCGTATTAGTGGCCACCTCTCTGTGGGTCAGGATAATCCTCTGAGTATTCGTCCTTGGCATAGTCATATCGAGCGGGTGGGGGACCACTCTCTCCCCGACCCGGGGGATAATACTCATCGTGGTGATGGTCACGACGACCGTGTGGGGGCTCACGATCTCTGGGATCAGGCTGAGGTTGAGGCATACGATACTCATCACGTTGGTGTGGGGGTCTATTACAAGCCAGAGCTGGTCTATGCTCCATCACAAGATCGGGATTTCGCCTTGCCGGCGGTGTTGGGGCTCGGGGAGGAATATTACGACGGTAGCGGTTTACAAGAGGTTGACCATCCATCAGACGCTTATAAAGACGAGGAGGAGCATCAGGGTCGTCCTCTAGCGAGTCGTGCTGTGTTGGAGTGTCCTTGGCATTCTCTAAGTGGTCTAAGCGGATATTCACCTTGGCAAGATCATGATGCACATCGTCGAACTGGGCACCTAAAGTGTCAAAACGATCTAAGATAAGACGCAGAAACTCGGTAAAAGCGGTACGCGAATTCGAGCTTGCCGCTCGGTCGTCGGTGACTAGTGGATCTGTCATGTTTGCTGATACGATCACAGATAAATTCCAGGAGGAATCCGGAAAGGGGAAGGGCCGGCGGGGGTGAGGGAGAATTAAGAAGGACGAGAAGAGACAAAAATTAGGGAACAACCCTAGAAACCTTCATGCATTCCCCGATAAATATTACAAGGTCTGTCGGCTCTCTTATAATGGCGATGAGCGAATATAAAAGGAAATACTGAAATTTGGGAAATACTGGAAATTAGGAAATATTGGAAATACTAAAAATGCGTCAACAAACATAACAACTTATTTATTATTAAATATTCTCCACAATCTCGGTGGGCCCTTGCGATATACGTGCCAGGAGCGTGTAGACTTATCATGGTGACTCGTCGTCGTGTAGTTCTGTAACATTTGGACCCGTAACACTCCATCATTCCTTTAAAACGAGTTTGCCCTCAAGCTCGTGTACCAAGCGGGTGGCTAGATCATCTTGTAGCTTGAACTCCCGCCAGAACAAGGCCAGGTAGCACGTACCAGTGGCGGCGGTGTTGGTGAGTAGCGGCGGCGCTATCAGAAGGACATGCGGCGAAAGTAATGGCTTCCGCAAGGTCGGTGGGGCGGTGGTGAGCAGTCGCCACAAGGATGTCGGAGACGCGACAGCCGACATCAGGAAAGTATCCATTGGGGGCAGTGGTGCACGGGGCGACAGAAGAGGCGGCAATGCGGCTGGTGGAAGTGGCAGGGCAGGGGCCGGCAGAGCGAGAGCCGGGAGAGGAGACAGTGAGATGATCGGAGGGGGTGGCAAGACTGAAGCCGACGAAGTAAGAGCTGGTAGAGGGGGCGACGAGTTTTTCTTGATGGGGAGGCAAAAGAGGCGGTGATGCAGCTGGTGGAAGAGGCGGAGGGATGACCACCGTAGAGAGAGGTGGTGCATTAGCGACCGTGGAGAGAGGTGACATGGTCGGAAAACTTTCGCATGGTGCAGGAGGCAGTCGTAGTGGAGACGGCTTAGGGCAGGGAACCTCGTGGGGGTTGCAGAAGCCCGTCCGTGATACACGAAAAGACGATCGACTTTGGCATGCAAGGAGGCGCATGTGGCCAAGATTTGTGCAGCTAGGTCAGAGAAATCTAGCCGAGGGCTGGTGGTCGGTGACAACAAGAGCAGCGGCTCGGGAGCGGCGGATTGGGCGGTGGCCATGGTGCCTAGGATGTAGGTTGGATGTGATGTCGGCGATGTCCGTGGCGGTACAACGGTCGACACAGCAGAACAGAGGCCCGGGGCGACGACCTTCCTGCAGCAGAAACGGAAGGGGAAGCAGATCCGGCTGATAGATGCCCTGCGGCACGGGCGAAGGACGGTCGATTCCTTGAGCGGAGCGGGGCCAGGCGCCGAGAAAAGAACAATGCAGAACAACGACCCTGGGCGGCGGAAGATCCGGAGGGCTGCAACGGCGGGGTTGGTGCGCGTCTTGATCAGCCGGTTGTTGGAGGAGGCTTTGTGGCAGATCGGGGCGGATCGAGTGTGGAAAGGATGTCAGAGGCCGATCTGGTTGCTGGAGGAGGTGGAGCGGGCCGATCCGGTTGCTGGAGGGCAGGACGTGGCGGATCGGCGCTGGTGGCGTGATGCCGAAGGATGATTGGGGTCGGGATGTCCGGCAAGGGTGAACCACGCGTCGGCTGGGTCGCGCGTTGTGTGGAGCGACGACAACGATTGGGCCGCTCGTCTTTCCTATGGCGACGCGGGATCGGGTGTTTTGTCGCGGAAACAGGGTTGTTTCACGATAACGAGGGCGGGGATCGGGTGTTGTGCTGGTCAGTGGACCAGGGAGATAGATTTCTGAATTCCTTAGGCAAACTCAAGCACTGGCGGCGAGAGCGGGTGGTGCGGAAGGTCGGACCAATTGATACGTTCACGGATAAATTCCAGGAGGAGTCCGACAAGGGGAAGGGCCGACGGGGGTGAGCGAGAATGAAGCAGGACGAGAAGAGACGAAATTAGGGAGCAACCCGAGAAACCTTCATACATTCCCCGATAAAGATTACAAGGTCCGTCGGCCCTCTTATAGTGGCAAGGAGCGAATAGAGAAGAAAATACTGAAATTAGGAAATACTGGAAATTAGAAAATACTGAAATTAGGGAATACTAGAAATACTAAAAATGCGTCAACAAACATAACAACTTATTTATTATTAAATATTCTCCACGATCTCGGTGGGCCCTTACGATATACGCGCCAGACGCGTGTAGACTTGTCATGGTGGCTCATCTTCGTGTAGTTCTGTAACATTTGGACCTGTAACATTTGCTCTAAAATTCCTACCACTACGGTGCATGCAAATGGCTCGACCTTGCTTTGATATCAATTGATTTTGGGTAGGCTATAGGGGTGCACAAAACCTAGATTTCTAGGGGTGGATGCGGCGATGACACACTAAACCAAATCTAAGTACAATGAAAATTGTTGGTGACTGCGACAAAATAATTAGAGCCATGAAAATTTCAACTCACACAATTTATTAAAAGAACAAAAACAAGCATTCAATTCAACAATTATTTAATGACTTTCCTCCGCTCGGAGGTTCAAGACTAAGCGCAGGCGAATAGATCCCACCTACAAGTTATAAGCGTAGTGCAAACAAATTTTTACAAGAACAGTTCCAAAAAATAAAGTAGCCATTTCAATAATAATGCTGAATCAAATAATCCAATACAATAAGGGATTCACCAAAAGTGGACTATCCGAGGCACTGAAGATTTCGGAGCCGGATGCGTAGGACAGTGATCGAATGTGGAGCCGGTGGCGTGGAAATGATGACGGTGGCTGTCCTTAACGGTGTATGGTGGAGACGTCCCGAAAATGGATGGATCTGGCGACGTAGATGTAGATCTGGGTGGGAAAAAGTAGATCCGTCAATAAAAGGTCAGATTTGGACTGAAAACTCCAGATCGGGGCTGATCTGGAAGGGGGAGGATTAGGGTTGGTGGTTCCACGTAGGGGAGAGTTGGAGGCAAAGGATTTAGAGTTGAGTGGAGGGGGCGGTGGCTGTGGATCTGATGGGGGAGCGGCGACAGTGGGTTAGGGGCAAAGGAGTGGTCGGCTTGTGGTGGGGAGTCAGGCTGAGGGGGAGGCGGAAGACAAGGGAGGCTTCATGCGGCGGTGATGAAGGGTGGAGTGGCCGGTCCTGGAGGGATACGGGGGCCTGGCCGGCAGTTCCATGAAAGGGGGCAGCAGCGGATAGCGACTGATTGGGAGGGATCTGGGGGTGGTGGTTTGGGGTTCGGAGGGTGGAGAATGGTGTTTAGGGTTTGGGAATACCTTGGGGAGGAAGATCCAAGCCTAGGAGTCGTCACCTAGGGTTCTATAGAGTCGGCATCATTGTGTGATCGCGGGGTTCCGGGATAGAATTCTCCAAAACTTGCAATACCTCTAAAACAGCTCACTACATGTCCTATTTATAATAAAAGAAAGCTAGGGTATCCCACTTTCAACGACTATGATTGGCCGGAGGTAAGACCACTCAAAATACACTAAAATAATGCAAAAATACTATAATAGCATTTGATTTTTGTACAACCCCGTGTTCGCCGAAGGGGCTCGGGTAGCCAAGCGGGCCGCCCCCGACCCGCGCATCGAGGGGTTACCCTAGCGAGCCAGCCTGGCCCGCGCCCTCCCAGCGAGTCAGCCCTGCCCGCGCCTATCTTGGCGGGCCAGCCCCGCCCGCCTCTCCTAGGCGGGTCGGCCCGCGCCTTCCCGGCGAGCTGGCCCCGGCCCGCGCCTCACGCCGAGTGGAGGTAGTGAAGGGCTGCTCGCTCGATTCCCAACAGGGAGGACCTCTTACTGTCTTACCCCATTGGCCTGCCCCTAGCCAGTCAATACAGCGGGATCTCGCTGTTGGCAGACCCAGGTGGGCTGCATATAGCTGTTTAGAACAGCGGAGTTCGGCTGTTGGCAGGCCAGCCCGAGGAGCTTTTAGTAATTTCAAGACAACATAGGTTAGTTATTTACAGACCATCTTCAAAATCCTATAAATAGGACCCAAGGGGTACCTCAGAAGGCAGGCTTACTTGCTCCACAGTCTTCTAGCGCTTTCTGAGGTACCTTAGCCCGGCATCTGACTAAGGAGGGGAAGCGCTCAGCGATCTTCCGGGTTTGTGGTGGGACCTCCGAGCCGGGCCCTTGGACTTGTCCTTTGCTCTCTTTTCTTTGTTGTTTTTCTTGCAGGAGCGAAGTAGGTGCGCGACCACCCCTTTCCCAAGGGTGAACTCCACAAGAGACCGATTTTCGGTTTCAACAATTTTGACTTGCGACGCGGATCGAAACACATCCGCGGAGTCGGATTGGCGAACCGATCAAGCCTTCCTGCGCGAATACACGAACGTGGGTCCCGCCTTGCGGCGAACCTCTCCGCGTGCACGATCTGATGGATCCTCATCACAAGGTGGCAAATTGGTGGATGATATTTGCAATTGGCTTGTTGTAGCTGGCGACAATTTCATCAAGAGCACAGAGCTGAGTACATTCTTCCCTATCTATAGTTGGCCAATGAGAGCACAAAAATGATAGATCCGCAGTTCGAGGCCATGTGCACTTGGAAGAAATGGAGAGGCTATGGATTAAAAAGGATTGATGTTGGATAAATTCTCCGTGTTCTTTCAAATACATTTGAAACAGATTATATGGGTAATGCTAAATAACTAAATGACCAATTCAAGCGGCCATGGAAAGTAACTACATATGAAAACTGCTACTAGAAACCATACTGATGCGCAAAATTTCCTATGCATTAACTTTGCTGATATGGATTAGCCCGTGTGTTTTAACCTATTTTGTTGGTATGCAGGTACAGCAGTTACCAGTAAACTATACTGAAGATCTGCAAAATAATTCAGAGCAAGATCAGATTAAAGTGATAATTCTTTTGCTAGTACTCTTCCTGATTGTTTCTATTTGATCAGGTATTTCAATGAATTTTGCATGCATCTGTTTTCTTGCAGATCTCGGATGCTAATATACGGCAGTGGTCTAAAGGAAAAGAAGGAAATATTCGATCCCTACTCTCAACCTTACAATTAGTAAGCAATCCTATGCTTTCAACAACAAAAACGTAGTACCCTTTTTCCTACAGCAAATTTGAAATTTAAATTCACTCTCCATATGGTTGTGCATGGAGAACTTGTCTAGGAGAAATCTCTTGCTAATCTTGTGGCATATTAGAATTTTCTCCTGTTGTCAAATGCCTGCAAACCAAAAACTCTTAGGGCAGTGTTCTCCTCTTTGTCGTTTTATCTTGTGGCTTTCGTTTGGAGCTTATTGTTTGCGGATGATATTGTTTTGGTTGATGAGACGCGCGAGGGTGTAAACACAAAACTTGAATCAAGATATTTCCCGTAGTGAATGTTTTAAATATTTTGGATCGATAGTTTAAAATGACGGAGGTATTTATAAAGATGTGACACATAGAATTCAAGCGCGTTAGTGATCTTATGTGATAGTAAAATACCACTAAAACTTAAGGGCAAGTTTTACCGTACTGCAATTAGACCCACGATGCTTATGGTTCTGAGTATTGGGCAGTGAATTGTGTACATGAGCAAAAAATGGGAGTTGCGGAGATGAAAATGCTTAGGTAGATGTGTGGACACACGAGACTAGATAAAATTAGGAATGAATGTATCAGTGATAAGACAGGAGTAGCACCAATTGCAGAGAAGATGCGAGAATCTCGACTAAGATGGTTTGGACATGTACAAAGGAGACCATTAGAGGCACCTGCTAGGCGTTGGGAGAGTCTAGTCACTAAACATGTTAAACAAGGGAGGGGTAGACCAATAAAGACTTGGAATGAAACTATAAGGAAAGACATGATGTACTTAGGCATTAGTGACCCACTATAGTGGGATAAAGGCTTGAGTGATGTTGTTTAATTCTGTAACGGACAACTGTCCTTAATTCTGTTATTTTGTTTTATGGTTTTCTAATTGATATGTACAGTATATATAGTCTTTACTTGTAGCCGATAATGACTGTTTTAATGAAAACCTACATAATTTTCTTGAGTTCTTTCTGTTTGTAAGATGGTATCAGAGCCAATCACTCTCTTCTCAAGCATGGTCTCTTCCTGTAGCTATTTCAATGGCAAGTTTAATCAATCATGCTTCAGATTACCTTACCAATCCTGCGAATCTTTTTTCCTTCATGCAAATAAAAACAATTCTCTAGTCTTGGTTTCTCCTCCCTTAGATGGCCGTAATTATCATTCCTGGGCCCATTCCATCAAAGTTGCTCTACTTTTCAAGAACAAAATTTGCTTCGTTGATGGCAGCATTCGTCCATCCCTCAGCACAGATGTTCTTCATGCTCCATGGGAACAATGCAACACCATGGTGGCTTCATAAGTCAATTTCAGACACAAAATTATAGTCCATTCTCTGGATTGACAATGCCTTTGAAGTATGGAACGATCTTAAGGATCACTTCTCTCAGGGTGATATCTTTCACATTTCAGATCTGCAAGAAGATATTTTTCATCTTCATCAAGAGGATCTCTCCGTCTCTGAATATTTTACCAAATTAAAGGGTTTATGGGATGAATTAGAAATGTTCAAACCATTACCTGTTTGTCAGTGTTCAATACCCTATTTTTGTGGAGCCGTTCAGTGCATACAAGATTATCGGAACCAAGATTATCTGATTCGCTTTCTAAAAGGTCTAAATGAAAGATATGCATCAGTTCATTCTCAGATTACGCTTCTTGATCCTTTACCAACGGCCAGCTAGGCTTTCTCGCTTGTTGTGTAACAAGAAAGACAATACCAGCCAAATTACCATCCCTTTCTACAATCGATGTGCAAACTTTTGCCACCAATACAGGGCAATTTCATGCTCCTGACTGTTGGAATCACAAACCGAATTTTGGCAAAGGAAAAGGGCGAGGGAGCAAAAATCGTACTGCTAGTACTAGCAAAGGAAATTTTGTAAACCGACTGTGTACTCATCATGCTTGTCATGGCGTCGCCTAGACGACGCCTAAGCGTCCAGACTGTCACGAATTCGCTTGGATGGCTCGATCATGATTAGATGGGGTTAAGCCCATGGAGGATTCTAGTGAATTCTAGAGGGAAGGATGGAGAGAAGTCTAGAATGATCTCTCGGGAACGTTCTAGATGATTCAGGATGCTTGTACATATTGGAAGTGTATAGAAGATTCTAGAGTAGGCTATATTCTAGATCCTTCCAACTTTTGGAGGGAAATTCTTTGGGGTTCTATATAAGGAGGAGGCCCCCTCATTTGTAAATCACCAAGTTTGGAATAGCATTTGAGTTCTCTTGCTTTCTTGCTCTCTCTTACTCTCTTGTGCTCTTGTGTTCTAGTTTTCGTTGCATTCCCACCACCGTTCTCTTGAGTGAGGCTGACTTAGCTAGCCGCAAGTGGTGGCAAGAGGAGCTAAGGCCGTGCGCGACGTGGTCAAGGAGACTAGTCCGTAACAGTTGGTATCAGAGCCAGGTTGATCGTGTGGTGCTGCAATGGTGAACGAGGGAAACAACTCAAGTGTTGTTGACGACAGGGAAGTCGTGGAACACCAAGGCCGCGGGAAGAAGAGGGATCATAGCAGGCCGCGAGAAGGAACTTCGATGGATCAGACCCTCATGTTGCTGGCAAATCGAGTGGAAAGGGTGGAAGGTAACTTTGAAACCCTTGAAGCTCATGTCCTTGAAGAATTTGAGTCCATCAAGGAGTCTACCCAGACTTGGCTTGATGCTCAACCGACATTGGAGGTACGCCTTGCTAAGATGGAGGAGGCCATCCAAGCGATGCGGAACGGCTTCGATGAAATGCGGGAGGAGGTAACTCTTTGCCGACGAGCAGTGGCTAACGGCGGAGGCAATATGGCGATTGGCAACCCGAGGATGGAGGTTCCAAAGCCCAAGGCGTTTGGAGGCAAGCGCGATGCCAAAGAGGTGGAGAACTTCATTTGGCAGATGGAGCAGTACTTCGAGGGATGCGGTGTTGAGGATCAGGCAGTCAAGGTAAAACAAGCTTCTTATTATCTGATAGATGTTGCTTCACTTTGGTGGCGAAGGAAGCAAGGTGACATCGAGAAGGGCTTGTACCGCATCGATACTTGGGATGAGTTCAAGCGTGAACTCAAGCGACATTTCTATCCGGAAAATGTCATCTATGAAGCAAAGAAGAAGCTAAGGGAATTGAAGCATAAGGGAAGCATTGCGGAGTATGTCAAGGAATTCACTACCATTATGCTGCAAATTCCCAATATGTCGGATGAAGATCTCCTTTTCTTCTTCGTGGATGGTCTTCAACATTGGGCTAGGCAGGAGTTGCAGCGGCGAGATGTCAAGACATTGGATGAAGCAATTGCCGCAGCAGAGTCCCTTGTCGAATTCCAACGACACCCGGATGCGGCAAAGCCAAAGAAGGATAAGGGTGATCATGGAAAAGGTGGGGGAGAGAAGCGAGACTTCAAGAAGCCCAACTTCCAGCGACAGGATGCAAGGAAGGACTACGAAGAGAAAAAGAAGGCCTTCGTTCCAAAGGGAGGATGCTTCTTATGCAAGGGACCGCACGCGATGAGCAGTTGTCCAAAAGCGGGAATGCTTTCAGCAATGGTTGAAGGCGATGCTGCGGCGACAGAGGAAGGTACGTCCGCACAAATGGGTTCATTGCAATTATTGAATGCTTTGAACGTCAAACCCTCTCCAGCGGCGAAGGGTTGATGTTTGTCGAGGCAAAAGCAAATGGGAAGGTTACAAAAGCATTGCTTGATACGGGAGCGACGCACAACTTCATGACCGAGCAGGAGGCAAAGAGGCTTGGTCTTCATGTCTCCAAGGGTGACGGCTGGTTGAAGACGGTGAATGGAGTGGCGAGACCGCTGCAAGGTGCTTCACGCGGAGTGGAGTTGCAGATAGGAACTTGGAAGGGCCAAGTCGACTTCTCCATTGCTCCGATGGATGACTTCCAAGTCGTGCTTGGCATGGATTTCTTTGTGAAGGTGCGTGCTATTACGATGCCATTCTGCAGATCTATGTGCATCATGGAGGAAGGGTCTCCGTGCATGATCCCGGCGGTGGAAGGGCCACCAACAAATGGGAAGCAGCTATCGGCTATGCAAATAGCCAAAGGCATAAAGAAAGGCGAGGTGACTTATTTAGCCACCTTGAAGGAGGAAGCAGCGGCAGCGGAGGATGAGGAGGTACATCCTTTGGTGGAGCAAGTCTTGAAGGAGAATCAAGATGTGATGCCAGTAGAGCTGCCGAACAAGCTACCACCTCGAAGGGAGGTGGATCACGAGACCGTGTTGGAGCAAGGGGCGAAACCACCTGCAATGGCGGCATATCGCATGGCTCCACCAGAATTGGAAGAGCTTCGCAAGCAGTTGAAGGAGCTACTTGACACGGGGAAGATCCGACCGTCAAAAGCACCGTATGGGGCACCGGTGCTGTTCCAGAAGAAGAAGGATGGGTCCTTGCGGATGTGTGTGGACTATCGCGCACTCAACAAGGTAACTGTGAAGAACAAATACCCTATTCCGTTGATTGCTGACTTGTTCGACCGGATGGGGAGTGCGAAGATCTATTCCAAGATGGACTTGCAAAAGGGCTATTACCAAGTCCGCATTGCTGAAGGGGATGAGCCGAAGACAACGTGCATCACTCGTTATGGGTCCTATGAGTGGTTGGTCATGCCGTTCGGCTTAACAAATGCTCCAGCGACGTTTTGCACTTTGATGAACAGGATATTCCATCCTTATCTTGATCAGTTCGTGGTGGTCTATCTTGACGATATCGTAATCTACAGCAATTCTATGGAGGAGCATGTGGAACATCTCCGCATCATCTTTCAGGCCTTGCGGGAGAACGAGTTGTATGTGAAGAGATCGAAGTGCACATTCGGAGTGGAGGAGGTTCACTTCCTTGGACATGTCATTGGCCATGGGAGGTTGAAGATGGATGCAGCCAAGATTCAAGCGATCGTTAATTGGGAGCCACCGACGAAGGTAACCGAGCTAAGATCGTTCCTTGGTCTTGCAAACTATTATCGGCGGTTCATTCAGGGCTACTCAAGGAGAGCGGCTCCATTGACGGACTTGCTGAAGAAGGACAAGACTTGGGCTTGGGATGAAGGATGTCAACAGGCCTTCGAAGATCTGAAGTTGGCGATGAGCACCGAGCCGGTGTTATCATTGCCGGACTTTGGGAAGGAGTTCGAGGTGCAAACGGATGCTTCGGACTTTGCCATTGGCGGAGTCTTGATGCAGGATGGGCATCCCATTGCCTATGAAAGCCGGAAGCTGAATGAGACGGAACGGCGATACACCGTCCAGGAGAAGGAGATGACAGCCATCATCCATTGCTTACGGGTGTGGCGACACTACTTGCTGGGAGCGAAGTTTGTAGTCAAGACGGACAACGTTGCTACAAGCTACTTCCAGACACAGAAGAAGCTGTCTGCCAAGCAGGCACGGTGGCAAGACTTCCTGGCAGAGTTCGATTACACCTTGGAATACAAGCCCGGGAAGGCAAATGTTGTTGCGGATGCCTTAAGCCGCAAAGCTGTACTTGCCGCCATAACAACGGCGAAGGGAGAGTTGCTAGCCAGGATCAAGGAAGGGCTGCAACAAGATCCGTTGGCAAAGGAGTGGATGCAAGCGGCAAAGGAGGGGAAGACCAAACAGTTTTGGGTGGAGGATGAACTCCTCTACACCAAAGGGAAGAGACTCTACATCCCGAAGTGGGACAACCTGCGGAGGGAGTTGATCAAGGAGTGTCATGACACTCGATGGGCAGGACATCCAGGCCAAAAGAGGACCATGGCGCTTGTGGAGATCATGTACTATTGGCCAAGGATGAAGGAAAGCGTGGACACCTACGTGAAGACCTGTCTTGTATGCCAACAAGACAAGGTGGAGAACCGGCAACCAGCGGGATTGTTGGAACCTTTGCCTGTGCCAGATCATCCATGGCACACCGTGACATTGGACTTCATCAGCGCGTTGCCAAAGTCAGAAGGATTTGGGTCTATCATGGTGGTTGTAGATAGATTCTCCAAGTACGGGACGTTCATCCCAAGAACAAAGGATTGCACTGCAGAGGAGGCAGCCCAGGGGTTCTTCAAAGAAGTGGTGAAGCATTGGGGGCTACCACTAAACATCGTCAGCGATCGGGATCCTCGCTTCACAGGGAAGCTCTGGACGGAGCTGTTCAAGATGATGGGTTCGCAGTTGAACTTCACTACTAGTTTCCACCCGCAATCAGATGGGCAGACCGAGCGGGTGAACGGCTTGTTGGAGTGCTACTTGCGGCACTTTGTCAGTGCCAATCAGCGGGATTGGGCGAAGATCTTGGATGTTGCCCAATTCTCCTATAATTTGCAAAAGAGCGAGTCGACGGGGAGGAGTCCTTTCGAGCTGGCGACAGGACGTCAACCGCTCACACCACATGCATTGGCAATCAGCCAAGGAGAAGGAAGGAGCCCAGGAGCATTTCAGATGGCTAAGTCATGGGCGGAGCAGAATGACTTGGCCAAGGCTTGCTTGGAGAAGGCCAGGAAGCGCATGAAGAAATGGGCTGACATGAAAAGAAGGCCACAGGAGTTTGGCCTAGGTGACAAAGTAATGGTAAAGCTTCTACCCCAACAATTCAAGGTGTTGCGGAGCATGCACAAGGGATTGTTGCGGAAGTATGAAGGGCCGTTCGAGGTGATCGGCAAGGTGGGCAAGGTGTCATACCGCCTTGATCTACCAAGTTCGTTGAAGATTCATCCGGTCTTCCACACTAGCATGTTGAAGCCTTATCATGAAGATCAGGAAGACCCGGGGCGAGGAGAATCACACAGAGCACCTCCGATCATGACCAAGTCATTTGAGAGGGAGATTGATCAGGTGTTGTCAAAGAGGGTGATACGACGACGAGGAGTCCCGCCGAGCACTCAATTCCTCATCAAATGGAAAGGGCGACCAGATTCGGAGGCAACGTGGGAAACCCTTGAAGACTTGTGGCAATTCAAGGAGTTCATTCAGCAGTTCGAGGCGACGAGGACGCCGCCAGGATAGGTGGGGGAGAATGTCACGAATTCGCTTGGATGGCTCGATCATGATTAGATGGGGTTAAGCCCATGGAGGATTCTAGTGAATTCTAGAGGGAAGGATGGAGAGAAGTCTAGAATGATCTCTCGGGAACGTTCTAGATGATTCAGGATGCTTGTACATATTGGAAGTGTATAGAAGATTCTAGAGTAGGCTATATTCTAGATCCTTCCAACTTTTGGAGGGAAATTCTTTGGGGCTCTATATAAGGAGGAGGCCCCCTCATTTGTAAATCACCAAGTTTGGAATAGCATTTGAGTTCTCTTGCTTTCTTGCTCTCTCTTACTCTCTTGTGCTCTTGTGTTCTAGTTTTCGTTGCATTCCCACCACCGTTCTCTTGAGTGAGGCTGACTTAGCTAGCCGCAAGTGGTGGCAAGAGGAGCTAAGGCCGTGCGCGACGTGGTCAAGGAGACTAGTCCGTAACAAGACGCTCGAATGTGTATAAGGCGTTGGACGCCTTGTAATAATTTTTTTTTTAAAAAAAAATTTGAATAGACTGCGGTTTTATAAAAACCGCAGTCAAAAGTCATTAATATATATATATATATATAATAATTGTACGTAAAAAAAAAATTAAATTTAAATTTTATTTTTTTAATGACTTTAGACTGCGGTTTTTATAAAAACCGCAGTCTAAAGTCATTAAATTTTAAAAAAAAAATTTAAAAGTTTAAAAAATATATATATATATATATTTTTAATGACTTTAGACTGCGGTTTTTATAAAAACAACAGTCTAAAGTCATTAAAATTTAAAAAAAAAAAAATTTTAAGTTAAAAAAAATATAAAACCGCAGTCTAAAGTCATTAAAAAAAATAAATAAATAATTTTTTTTTTTACTTCTGTCATAATTTTTAAAAAAAGAGCTTTAGACTGCGGTTATTATAATAACCGCAGTCTAAAGTGTTGCTGGCAGTATATATATTGCGGTTATTATAATAACCGCAGTCTATATATAGACTCAGACTATAGACTGCAGTTATTATAATAAAGTCTATAGTAACCGGAGTCTTTAGACTGAAGACTATAGACTGCGGTTATTATAATAACCGCAGTCTATAGTATTTTTTATATAAAAAAAATTAAATAGAAGGAAATTGGCGGCTTGCGACTTGCTCGCCTTGTGCTCGCCTAGGCGTCCGCCTTGTTGCCTAAGCGTCAAGGCGCCCGGCGCTCGCCTTGGTTCGCCTTGACGCCGTGACAAGAATGGTACTCATTGTGGGAAAACAAATCATATTGTTGACGCATGCTTCTTCCTTCATGGTTTTCCACCGGGCTATAAAGCCAAGAATGATAAGAGCATTAACATTACGACATCTGGAAGCGTCAGCTCATAACCTTCAGTACAAAACAATATTGATTTCAACAATACCTTCACTCAAGAACAATATAATGGGCTTCTTGCGCTTCTTCAACAACAAAAACCCAGCTCCAACAATGCTGCCTTCAATATGATTCACATCAATACTCTGAATGTTGAATCCTTCCCTCCAGGTAGATATGGTTCCCAATGACTAGTTGATATCGGAGCCACTGATCATATCACATATAATCTTGCAAATATTTCCTCTTACCAGTCACATCAATCTTGTTTCCATTACCATGCACTAAAACCACTATTTCTGGCATTGTCACTCTCTCTCAACTCTCATTCTCTTGGATGGTCTATATGATCTCTGTTTTCGTGTCAATCTAATTTCTGCTATAAACTCATGAAAACTCTTCATTGTATTCTTACTTTTCATGATAATTTCTGTTATATCAAACAGATTTCCACCAACAAGATGATTGGTTTAGCTGAACTCCAACATGGACTCTTCATCCTGTCTTCTCAACAAAGGGCTCCAACTACCTCTAATGTCCAAAGTTCTACACAACATGTCTCTCCTGTTATTTGGCACAATAGACTTGGACATACTTCAGATTCTATTCTTGGCATTTTTTCTAAACAAATATGTTTCGAAACTACTAGAGAGAAGAGAGATCTAGAGAAGAAGAACAAGAAGACGGCTAGGGTTAGAAAGGAGGGAAGAAATACCTTGTAAATATCTTGCATGACCCATCCAAAGAGGGGTTCCGGGTTATATATACCCGGAACCAAGGAGGGGCCGGCCTAAAGGGCTGGCCGGCCCCAATAGGGGCTGAACCAAACCGGTTCAGCCCCAAATCGGCGGTCTTCAGAGAGTGGGGGATGAACTGGATGGTTCAGCCCCGTTGTTATCACCTTTCTGTCGTTCCCAACGCTTGTATTGTCTTCCAAACAGCAGCGACTCGGCCCCGAGCGTAACATTCCCTTCCCCATCAACAACCAGCTTGTCTCCAAGGTGGTAGTCGGGATAAAGCTCCTTGAAATCCAGCAGATCAACCCAAGAATTGCGTGCCTCAGATAAGTTCTTCCACTTGACCAACAGCTCTGGTCGATACTCCGCACCCCATCGTTTCCACTTGAGCAACAACACGTCCTCCGGAAGGGGGCGAAGCTCGCCCGCACCGGTGACCTCGGGTAAAAGAGCACTTGGTTGCACATTGGCACCCACCTTTCGTTTGAGCAAGGACACATGAAACGTCGGGTGGATGCGAGAACCCGTAGGAAGATCTAGCTTGTAAGCGACCGGCCCCACCCTGCTGAGTACCCGAAAGGGGCCGTAATATCGAAGAGATAACTTTTGGCTGAATCGACGAGCTACAGACAATTGACGGTACAGTTGGAGCTTGAGGAAAACTTCATCACCAACTGCAAATTCCCTCTCCTTGCGATGCTTGTTGGCGTGGAGTTTCATACGGTCATGGGCCATGCGGAGGTTGTCGCGCAGTGTGACCAGCATGCGGTCCCTATCGCGCAGAGCACGATCAACGACGGGCAAAGCCGTGCTCCTCGGCTCATAGCTGCTCAAGGTCGGCGGAGGACGGCTGTAGACAACCTCAAAGGGTGTCATTTTGCTGGCAGAATGATAAGACGTGTTGTAACAGTACTCCGCCCAGTGCAACCAATCCGGCCAAGTGCGAGGCTCGTCCATCACAAAGCAACGCAAGTATGTCTCGAGGCCTCGGTTTAAAACCTCTGTTTGCCCATCGGTCTGTAGCTTTGCATCACCCTTATACCGTACTGAAACGTAAACACGTTACACGTCCCTTGCAGACGAAACAGTTCCTGCCAAAATTTACTCAGAAAAGTAGGGTCCCGATCAGAAATGACAGCACGAGGAAGACCGTGCAAGCGAATAATCTCCCGAGCAAAAAGTGCAGCTACAGACTCGCCGGTATAAGGGTGATGCAAAGCAATGAAATGCCCATACTTGGAGAGTTTGTCCACCACCACCAAAATCACTGATTTGCCCTGGGACTTGGGCAACCCGTCAATAAAATCCATGGAAACGGTGTCCCAAATCTGTTGCGGAATTTCTAAGGGAACAAGCAGTCCAGCCTTAGAGGTCGTCTCGTACTTCTGCCGTTGGCAGATCTCACACTGTCGTACAAATTGCTTTATGTCTCGCCGCATTCCGGTTTAGAAGACATTGGCTCGGGCTCTCTGGAGGGTACGAAGCACACCCGCATGGCCGACAACAGGTGAAGAATGGAACTCATGTATCATAACAGTCTTCCACGCTGAAGCTGGAGGAATAACCACCTTGCCATGGTGGTAAAGGCGACCATTCTGAAGATGGTAGCCGGCTTCCACGACCTCGCCCCGCTGTAAGGCCTCCACTAGAGCACGGAGCGTGGGAGTACGCATCACCTCCTCCTGTATCTCTGCAAAAGAGTCAACAAGTGGCCCGGTGATGTGGGTCACAGTAGATTCAGAGATGCGCGAAAGAGCGTCCGCAACCACATTCACCTTGCCCTGCCGATAGGTAATCTGTTACGCCCCCGGACGTGACGAGGCTATTTGGACAATATTATAAACGTCGGCAGAGGCAAGATGGAAGTGGCAACGGGGCTGAACCAGCGGGTTCAGCCCCCTCTTCGTAATTTCGGCCCAATGGGGGCTGAACCGCACGGGTTCAGCCCTTTGGGGCCGGCCGGCCTCCTTGGCCGGCCGGTCTATTGGGTCCGGGTATAACTATACCCGGACCCCCTCCTTGGTGGGCATGCAAGTATTATGAGGTATTATTCTTCTCTCTCACAAACCCTAATCTTCTCTTTTGCTCTCTAGAACTATCTTCTTTCCCCCCCCTTTCTCCTAACAATTGGTATCAGAGGATTCGTCCTCCGCCATGGTCTCTACACGCTCGCAAGAGGAAACCACGCGGTTGGAAACCCTAGAGGTTAGCGTTGCGGGATTGACGGATTCGATGGCCGCCATCGAAGAAAGTGTGAAGGCGACAACTCAAAACTTGGATGGAAGATTGGATGAAATCATGGCTTTGTTGAAAGGGAAGGCACCGATGGAAGAGGACACGAACACTCATGGAGGACATGGGTCGGCTGCCGGATCGGGACAACCGGGTCCTCTTGCGACCGGATCCGGTTCGCACGGCGCGGGATTGCCGGCGACGACGCTGGCGGGCTACAGCCGAGCCGCTGAGGCCCCGACGGGCTCGATCCGCCATGGATGGCACGGGGCCGGCGAAGGAGCGATCGGCGGTGGCTGGGGAGGATCGTCCGGCTTCGGCGGCGCTGCAGTGGGTCGCGGCTGGCCAGGCGCGGTTCCGGCGGTCTTCTCCGACAACGGCAATGGCAGCGGGGGCAGTGGCGCTGAGGCTGGTGGTCGCAGCGGGCAGGCGGCGGCCTCCGCTGTGGGTTACGAGGTCGGTTTTGGCAGTGCTCCGGCCCATGGATGGGGGGCGCCTGCGGGACCGACCATGGGAGCTGTTGGAGGCTTCGGGCAAGTCCGCAACGGAGGCGGTGGACTATTACCGAACCCAAATGATAGGGGACAGCCACCAACGGGTCTTGGAAGGGGCATGCAGTGGGGAGAAGGGCAGTTTCGACAGTTTCCCGCCATGCCTAGGGAGCCTGACGAGATGCGGAGACAGGATGGGGGTTGGCGGGGACAACACGGTTATCGTCCGTACATGCCTCCGAAATTAACAAGGATGAATTTCCCTCGCTTCGCCGGTGGAGACCCCCTTGAGTGGGTGCAAAAAGCAGAGTTGTTCTTCAGTTACCAAGAGATACCGGAGGAACAACGGGTCCGATTGGCGTCCTTTCATTTGGAGGATGATGCTTTTCAGTGGACCCAGTGGTTTTTGAGGGGACGCGACTATGCACCATGGGTGGAGTTTGTTGACGGGTTTACATCTCGGTTCGGACCCTTGGAATTTGAGGATTTCGAGGCTCTCTTACAGAAGTTGCGACAGCGAGGAACCGTGACGGAATATCGAACGGAGTTCGAAAGGCTGGCAAATAGGGTCCATTGGGAGGAGAGGACGCTCCTCAGTTGTTTTGTATCGGGATTGAAGGAGTATTTACGTGATGAGGTGCACGCTTATGCGCCCCGCAGCCTGACTCATGCGATCAGCTTGGCTCGCATCCAAGAGGAACGGTTCAACCGGCAACGAGTCCGCAATATCACGAGGCCTACTGCCGTGACACCTCCAGCACGGCGGGACACACCGGTAGCTGGGAAACCAACGATAACACGGTTGTCTTGGGGGGAGCTACAAGCTAGGAAGGAAAAGGGACTGTGTTTCAATTGTGATGAAAAGTTCACGGCGGGGCACAAGTGCCAAAAGGTTCAGGTCTTCTTATTACAGCAGAATGCGGATGATGATGAAGATTTGAACCCCGTCGAGTTGGAGTGCAGCGATGACTTGGATCTGACTGAGCTTGGGGTCTCTTTACATGCGATGGAGGGGTGCAACCCTCCTCCACTCACCATGCGGCTGGCGGGCAAGATGCGGCAGGAACGGGTGACCATCTTGGTGGATAGTGGGAGTACACACAACTTCATCCACCCAGATGTGGCTCAAAAGGTGGGGCATGTTGTTGATACGGGAGCTGCCTTCCAAGTCATGGTGGCTGATGGCAGCAAATTACAGTGCCAGGGAGTGATGAAGGGGGTGGAGCTTCGGATGCAAGGGTATGTGGGCTGCACAGATGTTTATCTCTTACCCATTCGGGGCTCTGACATGGTGTTGGGAGTCCATTGGTTGCAGCAGTTGCGGAGGGTCACTTTTGACTGGGATCAGATGACGATGGAGTTCTTACAACATGGGAAGCAGTTCTGTTTGAAGGGGCTCACCTCCTCACTGGTACATGAAGTTTCACTTCGTAGTATGCAGCGTCTCGGGGCGGAAGGGAATTTGATGGCAGTCTTGTTGGGGGTGCGGACGGACGAGGGAGCATCTTTGGACGTGCCAATTGAGATGAAGGAGTTGGTGGAAGAGTATGCTGACATTTTTCAGGAGCCCCGAACCCTTCCTCCGTCACGATTTCGGGATCATCAGATTGTTCTTAAGACGGGGACCGAGCCGACCAACGTTCGACCATACCGGTACCCGTATATGCAGAAGATGGAGATTGAACGCAGCGTTCGGGAAATGCTCGATGCGGGCATCATACGGCCGAGCACAAGCTCTTTTTCAGCCCCGATTATATTGGTGAAAAAGAAAGACGGTTCGTGGCGGTTTTGTGTTGACTACCGCGCCCTGAATAGTGCAACATTGAAAGATAAGTTTCCGATCCCCTTGATTGAAGAGTTGTTGGATGAGTTACATGGAGCGACACTTTTTACTAAGCTGGATTTGCGCTCCGGCTACTATCAGATTCTGATGAAGGAGGAAGACGTTCATAAAACTGCTTTCAGGACACATGATGGGCATTATGAGTTCTTGGTGATGGCTAATGGGCTGACGGGAGGGCCTTCTACTTTTCAAGCGAATATGAACGAGATCTTCAGGGATCTCCTTCGTCACTTTGTGCTCATCTTCTTCGACGACATCCTGATCTATAGTGCCACATGGGAGGATCACATACATCATGTCACTCAGGTTTTCGCTCTCTTGAGGAAGCACCACTTGTATGCAAAGAGATCTAAATGCTCCTTTGGTCAAGCGGAGGTGGAATATTTGGGACACTTGGTGTCGTCTGATGGGGTGAAGGCGGACCCGCGGAAGATCGAGAGCATGATTTCGTGGCCACGGCCACAAACTCTGCGGGCTTTGCGGGGTTTCTTGGGCCTCACAGGTTACTACCGGCGGTTCGTGCGGGACTATGGGAAAATTGCTCGACCATTGACACAACTACTACAGAAAGATGCTTTTGTTTGGCAAGAGGAAGCTGAGGCCGCCTTCCAGGCCCTCAAACGGGCCATGACGACCACTCCGGTCTTGGTCCTTCCGGATTTTACTAAGGAGTTCGTTGTGGAGACGGATGCTTCGGGAGTTGGGCTGGGCGCCGTGTTGATGCAGGAGGGGCGGCCGATTGCTTTCTATAGCAAGGCTCTCGCTCCGCGGACGTTGGGATTATCGGCATATGAGAAGGAGATGTTAGCGGTCATCCACGCCGTGGCCTTATGGCGACCATATTTGTTGGGAAATCATTTCAAAATCCGCACAGATCACCAGAGTTTGAAACATTTTCTGGAGCAGCGTGTGTCCTCGCCGCTCCAACAGAAATGGGTTACGAAGTTGTTGGGTTATGACTATGAGATTATATACCGGCAAGGGAAAGACAATCAGGTCGCGGATGCATTGTCTCGTTTGCCGGAAGGTACTCTTGCTCACATTTCCACGCCGCATTTGGATGCGATCGATGAGATTCAGGAGGAAGTTCAGCGAGACCCTGAGTTGGGGGCTTTGGTGCGGGACTTACGGGAGGCCAGGGAGGTGGCTCCAGGCTATCATCTTGTGAATGATCGATTGTACTATCAGGATAGGGTGGTGATCCCATCCCAGTCGGCTTGGAGGACGGTTATGATGCATGAGTTCCACTCGTCCCCAACAGGGGGACATGCGGGCATCCTACGCACACTTCAGCGGGCTCGGGCTAATGTTTTTTGGAAAGGAATGAGGCGAGACATTCAGTTATTCATCCAGCAGTGTGATATTTGCCAACGGCAGAAGTACGAGACGATCTCTCCAGCCGGGCTTCTTACACCGTTGGAGATTCCGCACCAGATATGGGACACGGTCTCTATGGATTTTGTTGATGGGTTGCCTCGGTCGAAAGGCAAGTCGGTTATCCTGGTGGTGGTGGATAAGCTCTCCAAATACGGGCATTTCGTCGCACTGAGCCATCCGTACACGGGTGAGTCCGTGGCGGCCCTTTTCACTCGTGAGATTGTTCGGCTTCATGGGATCCCGCGGGCGATCATCTCGGATCGCGACCCCACCTTTGTGGGGAACTTTTGGAGGGAGCTATTTCGGCTGCAGGGGACGACCCTGCGTTTCAGTACGGCTCACCACCCGCAGACTGATGGACAGACGGAGGTGCTGAATCGAGGTGTTGAGACTTACCTCCGATGTTTCGTCTTGGACGAGCCGCGCACGTGGACAAATTGGTTGCACTGGGCGGAGTACTGCTTCAACACATCCTATCACTCCGCCAGCAAATTGACCCCCTTCGAGGTGGTCTATGGGCGGCCACCTCCCTCTCTTAGCAGTTATGAGCCGGGGGCTACGGCAGTGGCGGCGGTTGACCGGGCGCTTCGGGACCGGGACCGCACACTTGCTATGTTACGTGAGAACCTTCGGGTGGCACAGGATCGAATGAAGATGCAGGCGGATAAGCATCGCACAGAGCGGGAGTTCCAGGTCGGGGATGAGGTTTTCCTCAAGCTCCGCCCTTACCGGCAGCTGTCCGTCGCACAACGGACTAATCAGAAGTTGGCACCTCGTTATTATGGGCCGTTCCGGATTACTCGGCGGGTGGGACCCGTTGCTTATACTTTGGCCTTGCCGGAGGGGTCTCGCATACACCCTACTTTCCACGTATCATTGTTGAAGAAGAGGATTGGGGACAGTGTCGAGTCCAGTTTATCTCTCCCAGAGGTCACTAGTGGGGGCGAGCTTCGCCCGATTCCTGAAGAGGTGTTCATGATCAAATGGAAACGCCGAGGCACGGCGTACTGTCCCGAGCTACTAGTCAAGTGGAAGGATCTTCCGGCAGAACACAACACTTGGGTGGATTTGTTGGAATTTCGGGAGCTCTACCCCGACCACCACCTTGGGGACAAGTTGGTTCTTGATGGGGAGGGGAATGTTACGCCCCCGGACGTGACGAGGCTATTTGGACAATATTATAAACGTCGGCAGAGGCAAGATGGAAGTGGCAACGGGGCTGAACCAGCGGGTTCAGCCCCCTCTTCGTAATTTCGGCCCAATGGGGGCTGAACCGCACGGGTTCAGCCCTTTGGGGCCGGCCGGCCTCCTTGGCCGGCCGGTCTATTGGGTCCGGGTATAACTATACCCGGACCCCCTCCTTGGTGGGCATGCAAGTATTATGAGGTATTATTCTTCTCTCTCACAAACCCTAATCTTCTTTTTTGCTCTCTAGAACTATCTTCTTTCCCCCCCCCTTTCTCCTAACATAATCTCATAATCATAACCCAAGAGCTTAGTGACCCATTTCTGTTGAAGAGGCGAAGACACCTGCTGGTCGAGGAAATGCTTTAAACTCTAGTGATCAGTGCGAATCTTAAAGTGTCGGCCAGTAGTACGACCGCCACATCGCCACGGCATGGATAACAACCAACATTTCCTTCTCATATGTAGACAGCCCCAGGGTCCGTGGGGAAAGAGCCTTGCTGTAGAAAGCCAACGGTCGCCCTTCCTGCATCAAAACCGCCCTGATGCCCACACTGGAGGCGTCTGTCTCTAGCACAAATTCCTTCGAGAAATCAGGCAAAGCGAGAACTGGTGTGGTGGTCATTGCCCGCTTGAGTGCCTGAAATGCCTCCTCAGCCTCCCCCGTCCAAGAGAAGGCATCCTTCTGCAGCAACTGAGTCAATGGCCGAACTATCTTCCCATAGTCTTTCACAAACCGCCGATAATACCCCGTCAACCCGAGGAATCCGCGAAGCGCCCGCACCGTAAGTGGTCGTGGCCAGGATATCATACTCTGAATCTTCTGGGGGTCGGCTCTGACGCCGTGACCGGAAACCAAATGTCCCAAATATTCAACCTCATGCTGACCAAATGAGCACTTGGAATGCTTGGCGTAGAGTTTGTGCCGACGGAGAATGCTAAGGACTCGCTTAACTTGTCCCACGTGGTCCTCCCAACTGGCGCTGTAGATAAGAATATCGTCAAAGAAAATCAACACAAATTTACGGAGAAGTGCTCGGAAGATCTCATTCATGTTGTCCTGAAAGGTAGATGGGCCGTCGGTCAACCCATTGGCCATGACGAGAAACTCGTAGTGGTCATCATGTGTCCGAAATGCGGTCTTGTGGATATCCTCCTCCCTCATCAAAATCTGATAATAACCAGAACGCAGGTCCAACTTAGTGAAAACGAACGCCCCATGCAACTCATCCAACAACTCATCCACTATCGGAATTGGAAAATTATCCTTCACTGTGGCGCCATTCAGAGCTCGGCAGTCAACACAGAACCGCCACGAACCATCTTTCTTTTTCATTAGAATGATCGGCGCTGAAAATGAATTAGTACTGAGACGAATAATTCCCGCATCCAACATCTCCCAGACACTACGCTCGATCTCTGCCTTCTGAACATGTGGGTAACGATAAGGTCGAACGTTGATTGGCTCTGTCCCTGCCTTAAGCTGAATCTGATGATCCCGAAACCTCGAGGGAGGTAGTGTGTGGGGTTCCTGAAAAACGTCAACATATTGCTCCAGAAGAGTTCGTAACTGTACCGGTACCTCCGACTCACCCGTAGCCGATGCCTGAACCTCCATAAGGATTGTCATCATACTGCCTTCCTCCCCTAACCGTTGCATGCTACACAGAGAGATTTCCTTGATAGGCGACGATTTGAGACCCCGTAAGCAGAACTGTGTCTCACCCTGTTGAAACTCCATAGTCATGTGCTCCCAATCAAACGTTGCCCGACGCAACTGTTGTAGCCACTGCACCCCCAAGACCATGTCCGAGCCCCGGATAGACAACAGATATATGTCGGTGTAACCCGTATATCTTTGCATCCGAAGTGCCACACCCTTGAGTACCCCTTCACACTGTAGCTTGCTGCCATCCGCCACCATAACCTGGAAGGCCGACCCCGTATTCACCTTGTGTCCAACGCGTCGTGCCACATCCGGATGAATGAAGTTGTGGGTGCTCCCACTATCCACCAAAATGGTGACCTTCTCCTATTCAGCCAGCCCGTCAACCTCATGGTGAGCGGGGGACTGCACCCCTCCAAAGCATGTAGAGACACCCCAAGTTCGCTCAAATCCAACCCCCCCGTCCGACTCCTCCTCATGCACCACTTCCTCTTCCTCTTCCTCCTGCAACATGAAGACTTGTATTTTTTGACACTTGTGGCCCAGTGTAAACTTCTCATCACAATTGAAACACAGACCCTTCTCCTTCCTGACTGCAAGCTCGCTCCATGATAACCGTGTCACTGTCGGCTTGCTACCGGCTGCTGGCTGCTGTCGTGCTGAGGCCACAGGTGGCTTACCTGTGGCTCTAGCCTTCTGCCTGTTGACGCGCTCTTCCTGAATACGAGCCAATGTGATGGCGTGATTTAAGGACCGGGGCATGTGCGCTTGTACCTCGTCCCGAATGTGATCCTTGAGTCCCGAAACAAAGCAACTCAAGAGCGTCCTCTCTTCCCAATGAACCCGGTTTGCAAGTTTCTCAAATTCAGTGCGATACTCCATCGCGGAGCCTTTCTGTCTCAGCTTCTGCAAAAGAGCCTCGAAATCCTCATACTCCAGCGGCCCAAACCGGGCCGTAAATCCCTCCACAAATTCTCCCCACAGAACGCGCTCCCGCCCGCGCAGGAACCATTGCGTCCACTGAAACGCATCATCCTTTAGATGGAAAGAAGCCAACTGTACTCACTGGCCTTCGGGTACATCCTGGTAACGGAAGAACAATTCTGCCTTTTGGACCTATTCCAGAGCATCCCCGCCGTTGTATTTTAGAAAATTCATGCGGGTCAATTTTGGAGCCAAGTTGGGCCGCTGTGCGCCTTGCCCCGGCCACCCTTGTCCATATCCGTAGCCCTCTCGCCTTCCTTGTTCAACTGGTTCCGGAAATGCATGCTTTTGATATTGTCGTGCTCCCCACGGTGGTGGTGGTGGCTGGCCGACCCAAGGATTGTCGTGGGCAAAGCCTCCCGGTGGTCCACCAGCCCGTGGGAAGGGAAGAATCCCTCCCGGGACGCCTGGGGCGTGCCCCGTCGCTGCAGCCGGCCGCTGGAAGCCCGACGATTCTTCCCCGATCCGCCTCCAGGGGGTGCGGCCCGCGCCTGGGTCGCCGTTACCCGCAGACGGTGCGGGAGGCCCCGTCGACCCCGCTCCCATCAGCGGCTGCCGCTAGCGGTCGCCTGTTGCGCCAGGCCAAGCCGCGCCGCCATTGATGCCGCCGACCGAGCCGAATCCCGCCTCCCGCATATCGGGCGGAAGAGAGTGGTGCGATTCCGCCGCATTCGTACCCGATCCTCCGTTCTCCTCACCGATCGGGCCTTTCCCTTTCAACAGTGCCTTGATTTCCTCCATTCGGGCGTCGATCCGCTCCTCCAACCGCTGCGTTGATGTTTTCATGTTCTCCTCCATTGCAGCCACCGAATCCGTCAACCCTACGAAGTTTTCTTCTAGGGCTTCCAAACGGCTAGCCTCCTCTTGCGTACGCGTGTTCACCATGGTGGAAGGAAGTTCCTCTAATACCAAATGTTACGAAACTACTAGAGAGAAGAGAGATCTAGAGAAGAAGAAGAAGAAGACGGCTAGGGTTAGAAAGGAGGGAAGAAAGACCTTGTAAATATCTTGCATAACCCATCCAAAGAGGGGTTCCGGGTTATATATACCCGGAACCAAGGAGGGGCCGGCCTAAAGGGCTGGCCGGCCCCAATAGGGGTTGAACCAAACCGGTTCAGCCCCAAATCGATGGTCTTCAGAGAGTGGGGGCATCCGTTCAGCCCCGTTGTTATCACCTTCCTGTCGTCCCCGACGCTTGTATTGTCTTCCAAACAGCCGCGACTCGACCCCGAGCGTAACAAAATACCTGCTATCTCAATTTCTAATTCATCCTCTTGTGATGTTTGTCATTTTGCTAAACAAAAGAAACTGTCATACACTTCTAGCAATTCAGTTTCTAAACAAATATTTGATTTATTGCATGTTGTTATATGGGGACCTTGTTTTACTTCCTCTGTTCATGGTCATCGATATTTTCTAACTATGATAGATGATTTTTCACGTTTCACATGGTTGATTTATTGAAATCTAAAAGTGAAATAAGACAACATCTCAAAGATTTTATTGCCTTCATTGATACTCAATTGTCTTTCAAATTGAAAATTATTCATACTGATAACGGTTTAATGTTTTCTATGGATGATTTTTACCGGAGCAAGGGAATTTTACATCAAACATGTGTTAAACTTCTCAACAAAATGGTATTGTTAAACGCAAACAGGAATGTTGTCGGAGCTCTTTTCTTCCAAGCTAAACTTTCTTCTAAAATGTCGTGTTATGTTGTTAGTCATTCCATTCATATCATTAATAAACTTTCTTCTCCTTTAATTCAATACAAAACACCATATAAATTACTTTATAAATCATCTCTTACCTTTGAGAAAGTTAAAGTTTTTTGGGTTGCCTAGCATATACCAGCACTCTTATGAAATTCTCCCCCAGAGCTCGTGTAACGCCCCAACCAAGTTTACAGGAATCAGCAGTCCGGCCGGGTCCGCGATAACGAGTAAACTAAGTAACGGTATATAAACTGGTATAAAGCAGGTAAAAGTAATGAAAGTGCTAAAAAGGGCTTACAGCGGAATAGCGAAGTAATTCTAAAGTTAAAAGTGTACCTTGTCAAGCTGAATTCACAAAGTCAACTAAAACTGAAAATATATCACTAATGGACTGAATTACCACAAACTGAAATATCTGATATATCAAAAACATGGGTGAAGTATAACAAATACAAATGTCTGTAAATAAAAGAAAAGTATAACAACAGTGGTACAGCTGAACAAACTGACGACTGAATACTGAGCCGCCTATCATAAGCGGATCCCCTGACCCGAGCCCCCTGTAAAAACAAGTTTCAAATGTGTCAGGCCCATTGAAATGGAAGAAAAACTACTCTCTCCAGCAACACTTAAAGAAAACATTTTAAGTGAGTAATACTTTAAATTAAAAGTTTGTATAATTAATCTAATATTAAACATGACACTTGAAATCATAGTCTGACATGAATTCAACCTATCATGTGATCTGACACACTCTTTCTTATTTGTATAAATCGTTGATTTCTGAAGTTTTGAAGTTTTATCTGTTGTAAGTTTCAACCCGTTTCACTGACACTTTATTAACTCATGTCACTAAGTACGACTGTGCACAACTAGAAACTGCATTTTGAGTGGCAAGCTTGATGGTGCCTTGAACTGAGTGTCCCTCAAACGAAACGCAGACTCCTATCTAAGGAGTTCCATATCTGAAACAATCGCCATCGACCCTGAGCTTGAAATACGAGTGGTAGCATACTGTCCCTGGAAATACGGTGGTGTGCCTCCACCAAGATCGCGAGGGTAATCTTTCCTCGCCACTTTTTCATGAATTTCACTTAGACTGATGTTCAGTGAGTCTAACACGGAATAAGACTCTAGTTAAATTCACCGGGCTTAGGATTCTCATGATACTGATTCTTCTAAATTAAGCCTAAGCGTATCCTACCCCTTTGACCTGGTTCTAATTATAGAAACTTGAAAATCTAAGTGCATATACCAACATTTTTAATACACGAATTAAAATAATATGAGTGCCCCGTCGCTGCAGCCGGCCGCTGGAAGCCCGACGGTTCTTCCCCGATCCGCCGCCAGGGGTGTGCGGCCCGCGCCTGGGTCGCCGTTACCCGCAGAAGGTGCGGGAGGCCCCGTCGACCCCGCTCCCATCAGCGGATGCCGCCAGCGGTTGCCGGTTGCGCCAGGCCAAGCCGCGCCGCCATTGATGCTGCCGATCGAGCCGAATCCCGCCTCCCGCATATCCGGCGGAAGAGAGTGGTGCGATTCCGCCGCATCCAAACCCGATCCGTCGTTCTCCTCACCGATCGGGCCTTTCCCTTTCAACAGTGCCTTGATTTCCTCCATTCGGGCGTCGATCCGCTCCTCCAACCGCTGCGTTGATGTTTTCATGTTCTCCTCCATTGCAGCCAGCGAATCCGTCAACCCTACGAAGTTTTCTTCTAGGGCTTCCAAACGGCTAGCCTCCTCTTGCGTACGCGTGTTCACCATGGTGGAAGGAAGTTCCTCTGATACCAAATGTTACGAAACTACTAGAGAGAAGAGAGATCTAGAGAAGAAGAAGAAGAAGACGGCTAGGGTTAGAAAGGAGGGAAGAAATACCTTGTAAATATCTTGCATAACCCATCCAAAGAGGTGTTCCGGGCTATATATACCCAGAACCAAGGAGGGGCCGGCCTAAAGGGCTGGCCGGCCCCAATAGGGGCTGAACCAAACCGGTTCAGCCCCAAATCGATGGTCTTCAGAGAGTGGGGGCATCCGTTCAGCCCCGTTGTTATCACCTTCCTATCGTCCCCGACGCTTGTATTGTCTTCCAAACAGCCGCGACTCGACCCCGAGCGTAACAAAATACCTGCTATCTCAATTTCTAATTCATCCCCTTGTGATGTTTGTCATTTTGCTAAACAAAAGAAACTGCCATACACTTCTAGCAATTCAGTTTCTAAACAAATATTTGATTTATTGCATGTTGATATATGGGGACCTTGTTTTACTTCCTCTGTTCATGGTCATCGATATTTTCTAACTATGATAGATGATTTTTCACGTTTCACATGGTTGATTTATTGAAATCTAAAAGTGAAATAAGACAACATCTCAAAGATTTTATTGCCTCATTGATACTCAATTGTCTTTCAAACTGAAAATTATTCATACTGATAACGGTTTGATGTTTTCTATGGATGATTTTTACCGGAGCAAGGGAATTTTACATCAAACAACATGTGTTAAACTTCTCAACAAAATGGTATTGTTAAACGCAAACAGGAATGTTGTCGGAGCTCTTTTCTTCCAAGCTAAACTTTCTTCTAAAATGTCGTGTTATGTTGTTAGTCATTCCATTCATATCATTAATAAACTTTCTTCTCCTTTAATTCAATACAAAACACCATATAAATTACTTTATAAATCATCTCTTACCTTTGAGAAAGTTAAAGTTTTTTGGGTTGCCTAGCATATACCAGCACTCTTATGAAATTCTCCCCCAGAGCTCCTGTAACGCCCCAACCAAGTTTACAGGAATCAGCAGTCCGGCCGGGTCCGCGATAACGGGTAAACTAAGTAGCGGTATATAAACTGGTATAAAGCAGATAAAAGTAATGAAAGTGCTAAAAAGAACTTACAGCGGAATAGCGAAGTAATTCTAAAGTTAAAAGTGTACCTTGTCAAGCTGAATTCACAAAGTCAACTAAAATTGAAAATATATCACTAATGGACTGAATTACCGCAAACTGAAATATCTGATATATCAAAAACATGAGTGAAGTACAACAAATACAAATGTCTGTAAATAAAAGAAAAGTATAACAACAGTGGTACAGCTGAACAAACTGACGACTGAATACTGAGCTGCCTATCATAAGCGGATCCCCTGACCCGAGCCCCCTGTAAAATCAAGTTTCAAATGTGTCAGGCCCATTGAAATGTATGAAAACTACTCTCTCCAGCAACACTTAAAGAAAACATTTTAGGTGAGTAATACTTGAAATTAAAAGTTTGTATAATTAATATAATATTAAACATGACACTTGAAATCATGGTCTGACATGAATTCAACCTATCATGTGATCTGACACACTCTTTCTTATTTGTATAAATCGTTGATTTCTGAAGTTTTGAAGTTTTATCTGTTGTAAGTTTCAACCCGTTTCACTGACACTTTATTAACTCATGTCACTAAGTACGATTGTGCACAACTAGAAACTGCATTCTGAGTGGCAAGCTTGATGGTGCCTTGAACTGAGTGTCCCTCAAACGGAACGCAGACTCCTATTAAGGAGTTCCATATCTGAAACAATCGCCATCGACCCTGAGCTTGAAATACGAGTGGTAGCATACTGTCCCTGGAAATACGGTGGTGTGCCTCCACCAAGATCGCGAGGGTAATCTTTCCTCGCCACTTTTTCATGAATTTCACTTAGACTGATGTTCAGTGAGTCTAACACGGAATAAGACTCTAGTTAAATTCACCGGGCTTAGGATTCTCATGATACTGATTATGCTAAATTAAGCCTAAGCGTATCCTACCCCTTTGACCTGGTTCTAATTATAGAAACTTGAAAATCAAGTGCATATACCAACATTTTTAATACACGAATTTAAATAATCTGAACTGTTGTACGAAAAGGAGTCGAATTTCTTACTGCGGTGATTCAGCGTTCGTACACGCGCCGAGGCGACATGGAGGTTCTTCCCCAAAGATCAGACCACTAAGAACTTCTCCAATCCTTTGCTCCAACAACCACCAAAAATCTAAAATTCAGCGGTAACTCCAAATTATGCGTTTTCCCCCTTAGGCTTTCTCAAAAAAATTATCAAACAACTAACTAAGGTAGAAGAGATCGCATACTAGAGTGTTACCTCAAATCAGCAGCAACCAAACCCCGAAATAGGTGGTTGGTTTCCGATCGGAGAAGACCTAGTTCCTCGATTCCTAATTTGGGCAAGAAAAACGAAGGGTAAACATAGTTGGGTAACAAACATGACGGTTTCCACGAGAGAGAAAAAATAAAGGGGAATGAACTGAATGATACTCACCAGAACCAATTACTCTGCTATCAGAGATCCTTCCCACCGGTTAGGGTTGGAGATCCACCTCCAACAGTGCTAGGGAGGAAGGAGGGGGCCGACTAGGGCTACAAAGGACGGAGGAGTGGTCGGCACGTGAAATCAAATGAAGGGGTGAAGTCGATCAGCGCATCCGACGTTTATGGCACTTCCCGCGGGTTAGGGTTGAATACGGAGAAGACACTGTTGAGCGCAGAGAAGTTTCCGCTCGGTTAAGAGATGTGTCGATTCCGCGATTATGGGGGAGGTGCGGGTTTCTCCAAGGCTATAAAGGAGTGCGGTTATTAAAACTGTCGGACCGGTGTGAACCGTGGGTTTTAAATGTATTTAATATTGTCTTCTTTTTTTTATACGCTGCCACTTAAGGAGAACCAAAATAACTCAAAATTTGGATATACCTTCACGGTTCACCGACGCGCATAATTTTTTTTCTGCTCGCGATTGCATCCTGAAATTTAAGTTACACGCGACGTCAAAAATCAAGGGTGTTACAGCTCGTAGTTCCTATGATCATTGCTCTCCGTACTATATGAATTTTTGTCTTACTATCAGTTCTACAACTGATCCTTCTACTTATGCTGAAGCTTCCAAATTAGATTGCCGGAATAAAGCCATGACAACTGAACTACTTGCTCTTGAGTAAAATAACACTTGGGAAATCGTGTCTCTTCCATCTGGAGAAAATCCTATAGGTTGTAAGTGGGTTTATAAGACCAAACTCTTGGTTGATGGTTCAATAGAAAGTCATAAGGCTCGTTTAGTGGCCAAAGGTTTTAATGAAATGTATGGAGTTGATTATTTTGATACTTATTCACCGGTAGCCAGAATGACTACTATCCGGGTTTTTCTCACCATTGCCGCTGCAAAAGGATGGTTTTTGGAGCAATTGGATGTCAACGACGCCTTTCTTCATAGTGATCTGCATGACGAAGTCTTTATTGACTTACCTCCTGTATCAACATCCTCTTTATCAAATCCTGTATGCAAATTACTAAAATCCATTTATGGTCTTAAACAAGCCAGTAAGCAATGCTATTCAAAACTTTCCAGTGCCCTTTGCTCTCTTGGATACAAGCAATCTTCTGCTAACCACTCTCTTTTTGTCAAAATTGGTCCTGCTTTCTTTACAACAATTTTTGTCTACATTGATGATATTGTATTAGCCGGAAATTGCAAATTTGAGTTTCAAACTATAAAAAAATGTCTCAATGAACAATTTAAAATCTAGGATCTTGGAAATTTGTGTTTCTTTCTTGGCTTAGAAATTGCACGGTCTAAAGATGACATTATTCTCAATCAACGCAAATATGCTTTGGAACTTTTAGCTGACAGTGGCTTACTTGCAGCAAAATCTGCATCAACTCCTATGGATCCTTTTTAAAACTTACAGGACAACAAGGGAACACCTTTCCTGATCCTTCTTCATATGGTCGTCTTTTATATCTCACTAGCACACGCCCAGACATTTGTTTTGCTGTACAACTCAGTCAATTTGTCTCAAAACTTATGCAAACTCATTGTACTGCTACAATCAGAATACTTTGCTATCTTAAAAAGACCCCTGCAACTGGTCTTTTCTTTCCCAGCAACTCTGACCTCAAATTATGTGGTTTTGTTGATTCCGATTGAGCTTGTTGAATAGATTCCAGACGTTCTGTTACCTGCTATTGTTTTTTCATTGGGTCTTCCCTTCTTTTCTAGAAAACTAACAAACAAACTATTGTTTCAAGATCTTCTTGTGAAGCAGAATATCAAGCCCTTGCCTCTCTTGCTTGTAAAATTCAGTGGACGCATTACCTTTTGGCAGATTTAAACATTTCCTTCTCTGCACCGACTAATGTTTTCTGTGACTGCAAATCTGCAATCTACTTGGCACATAATGCTTCTTTTCATGAAAGGAGCAAACACATAGAATTAGACTGTCGTGAGAGAAAAGCTTGACAAGGGTCTCATTCATTTGTTATCTATTCCTCTTCTGCACAGCTAGCCGATTTCTTTACAAAGGCTCTTCATCCATCAGTCTTCCAGGTTTTTCTTTCCAAGTTTGGACTACAAAACATTCATAGTCCAACTTGTGGGGGACTCTTACCGTCTAAATCAGAGCTTTAGTTAGGTTTTATTTCAATTTTTGAATTATATAACAGACAACTGTCCTTAATTCTGTTTTTCTATTTTCCTATTTTCTGACCGATATGCACAATATATATAGTCCTGACTTGTAACCGATAGTGACTTTTAATGAGAACCTCGATATTTTTCTTGAGTTCTTTCTGTTCGTAAGATTTTATATTATGGCTACAGTCAAGACGATCCACTCACAACTATCTAATTAGCACCTTAGGGCCATGGAATGAACAAAAAGCATAAAATTATCTTTAGGTCTCTATTTGGGTTTGATGCTACCCTAACATCACGTTGCCAACTTAAAGACAACGGAAGTATTTTTACACATGACCTAGTGTCATAAATGTTAAATTTGGCTCTTAACCAGTTCGGGCCTTGCTTAGGGTTGTTACATTGGCTAGAATATTTGATTGAAATTTCACTCAAACCGAATTATGATTGAATTGAATGAGCCGAGCCATGTGCTATGAAGTCTGGTGGAAGATTCTTTTCGATCTTATTTTTAGCTGAGATTAAATTAGGTCGATCCACTTCGAAATTGAATCTAATTATTAGTTGAATATCATGAATAATATAAATATAGAGTATTATGGCTGAAGTTTTAACTATGTAGTGTTTGTGCCATAGTGGTTAGGATTTGAGTTGCCTTATTATGTGCCTTGGTTTGAATCTCCGTTTCCCTTTTTTATAGTCATTCCCTTTAAAATTCAACCGATTTAGATCGATTGAAAGAATAGTTTCCTACACCAAGATGTGCTTAGCATTTAAGACCATATGTAGGGTCTCATCTCTACTTTTGTGAATTCCGCCTCTCGGGTTACTAATTCCTACTTTTTTTTCTCCCTCTGAGATGCGAGAATTGAAAAGAAAGATGCTTCGGGCTCAGCTCGACTTCGAAGTAAGCTTGAATAACCTAGAAGCCTATTGAAGATGCAAATCCAAACAAATCCCCCAAATACCCAGATATTTCCCCTAAAATAATCATAATGGCAGAATATGTGAAGGATCTTCTCTTAAGATTTTTTATGTGCAATTTCTCTTGCCCATGTACATCTGTTATTGGGCATATTTGTTCTTCTTCCAGGTTCTTTGGCCTGAGAGTGGATGGAAGCAGGTTCCACTTGTTAGTATAATAGAAGCCCCATCCGTGAAGAAAGCCTACCAAAAGGCATTGCTGTGCCTTCATCCAGACAAACTGCAGCAGAAGGGCGCTTCTTCAAACCAGAAATATATTGCCGAAAAAGTTTTTGACATTTTGCAGGTACTTTATTGTCTCATAGTTTTTCTGCAACCAAATGTTTTGGCCTGTTTGCACTTGCTTTCATTTCTTCATCCATTGTGTTGAATAAGCTAATTACTATTATATATACTTTTGCGCGATAATAATTTTCGTACGAACCTATAAAAAGTACACTTCGGCTATGTTCGGGGCCTCATTTTTGCACCGGCGTGACGATGGGTTTTAGGATTCTGGGTCATGTCCGGGTTCTGTCATATGTGATGGAGTGATAACAAGTTCCATCACATGTGAACAAACACTCGAAAGAATTAAAAAAAAACAAAAACAAATCCTAATACAATCGTGATCATAGGATTACTTACCGGAACCAAGTAAAAATATCAATCTTTGTTTTGGTTGTTTTGATATTTGTAATGATTTTATGGGCATTTGATTCCCAGCAGCTAATTGAGTTATTTATTCTCTTAATCACAGGAGGCGTGGGATCATTTCAATTCTGTCAGCCAGTTTTAAGCTTGTTGCATAGAATCACCATGTTTCTAGAAGGGAGGAGCCATGTGATTTTGAGGTCACGGGCTTGAGTCTTGGAAGCAACCTCTTGCAAAAATGCAGGGTAAGATTTGCCTATATTCATCCTTATGGTGGGACCCCTTCACCCCTAACCGTCATTGCATTGGGATGCTTTGTGCACCGAGCTGCCCTTTATAGGTCAGTATGTTTTTATTATACTCAACTCAACACTCAAGCCTTTATCCCACTATAGTGGAGTCGGTGTATGTTTTTATTATATCATAAAAAAATAAAAAGTCTGTGTGATATAAAATGATGTTAAGTGAAAACATTTTCATTTATATCAACTATATTATACTGCGCTGGATCAAGAGATTTCCCGTAGTGAGTGTTTTAAATATCTTGAATTGATAGTTCAAAATGACGGAGGTATTGTTAAAGATGTGACACATAAAATCCAAGTGGGTTGGTTGGAGTGGAGAGCCATGTCAGGGAACTTATGTGATCTTAAAGTACCACTAAAACTTAAGGGCAAGTTTTACCGTACTGCAAGTAGACCCGCGATGCTCTATGATTCTGAGTGTTGTGTAGTGAATTGTGTACATAAGCAAAAATGGGAGTTGCGGACATGAGACTAGATAAAATTAGGAATGAGATGTATCCAGGATAAGACAGGAGTAGCATCAATTGCAGAGAAGATGCAAGAAGCTCGACTAAGATGGTTTGGACATGTACAAAGGAGACCATTAGAGACACATGTTAGGCATTGTGAGAGTCTAGTCATTAGGGATGTTAACCGAGGGAGGGGTTAACTATAAGTAAAGACGTGATGTACTTAGGCATTAGTGAGATTATGACAAAAGATAGGGCACAATGACGACAAAGGATCCATTTAGCCGACCCCACTATAGTGGAATAAAGGCTTGAGTGTTGTGTATTATACTGCACAGGTGCGCCCCTATTTTATTTTACTTATTTTCTATATTTTTAGGGAGTATGTTTAGATTTATGTTATAGGGAAATAATTGCTGTATTTGATGGGTTAAATTGTAATTATGGATACTGTTCTTAGGTGATTGCATGTCCAAGTATTAGGGTTGAGAATGTATACAAGTTTAACATGGTGTGATTGATGGTCTTAGGGATATATACCATGAATTGAATCTTCTCTCTGTTTGCCGTCTAAGCATGATTTTTCAAATCATTCCCTCGTCATCACTTTGGGTGCCCTCTTTCCCCATTAAGGTTTACCCGATCCCACTTCTCAATCGTCGGCCATTAGACCGCTTATCGCTCATTCACCTCTCGATTTATATTTTATTAGTTCGCATTTCATGCTCCTCATTTCTCCGATTATTTTGAAATGTTGTCGTCATCACATGCATCTATACTATATATAAGAGAAAAATACTGTTTGTTGATAAATTCAATTTTTTCAGTTTTACGCTTCTTTATAGCACAAGCTTTTATCGTTTTAGAAGTGATTTTATTTATGCTATATCTATACTATATTAAAAGGAGAAAAAATAGTGTTTGGTTAAACAATCCATATACATTCAATATTCTGATTTTATTATTATAAAATTTGCAATTTCTATAATGTGTTTTATTTAATTTTATAAAATATGATCTTATATAAACAAAATCTCTTATCTACAATAAAAATTGCTCTTCCCGCTCCGCGCAAACCAACCATGCACGCAAAAGAAAAAGAGCGTCAATAGCGCCGTCCCATGCGGGTATTGTTGTGGTCGGAGTATTGTTGTGTGTGGCATGTCACGGTTGGTCATTGAGGTGAAGTTCCGTGTTTGTCACTCGTATATAATAACGAAAATATATGTTTTGATCAAACATTCATCTTTTCATAAGCTTTTTTTCTAATAATTGCGTTGGCATCCCTTTAGCCGCCCACACCCCCATTAATGTTCATCCGACCCCATTTTCTTCCAATCATAAGCCATTCGACCGCGCTTCATTACCCTCGTGATTCTCATTTTATTTCTCCATGTTCTCCGCTAACTCAATACAAACTCCCAAGTAAAAATATTATTTGATAAAACATTTAATTTTTTATTGCAAATGTTTTAATGTTTTCACGGGTGATTTATATATAATAATGGTAAAAAAATATTGTTTGAAGAAACATTGATTTTTCTAATTCCACTTCAATTTTATTACAACTTTTATATTTTTTATAATTTGATTTTATTTATTTTTTATATTTTTAAAAATATGCTCTTATAACTATCATTTTTTTTTTTGTATATTGCAAGCGAATAAATTTACTGAAATGACGAACAATAAGCATATTATTGTGATGGGACATGAGGAATCTTGTGACGGGCTTTTTGTGTGCGTATATATATGCAGCCGGGTCATCAGGTTTTCTTCCGGTCCAGAAAATTAGACTGTCTTAGTTCGGAGTTGGACTGAGCGCGCAACCAGTCAATGAAAAATAGCAGTAATAACAAGAAGTTTTTTTACCGTGGAAAACCAAGAAATTGTGAAAAATCACGTGGCCGGATCTGTGTCAGGCCAAAAATCACTATAAGTTTTGGGTTTACAAGTGCTGAAAGTCTTCTCGGAGGGTGACAGGTTCTCTCCATTACAAGCTTTAAGTACAGGTAGAGCAGAAAAATAATCCGAGTCCATGAAGCTTTGACGAAAACGTTCTCTGAAGTGCTCCTCTGCGCCTTCTTCTGGAGCCGAGAATTGACAGTTCTCAAAACTTGGATGAGAGTGTTTTTCTGGAAAAATGACTATGTCCTTGATTCTTTGGAGTCTGTATAGCTGTGAAGCGAGCATCAAACAGAGTATTTTTCTGACGCATTCTCTTGCAATCACGGGTGCATCCACATGAACGTTAAGTGTTGTGCGTTGAGCGCTAAGCGGTGTAGAGAGAGAGCAAAGCAAATTCCAAATAACTGAACAATCTAAGTCTCACGTACTCACCGAAAAACCTCAGACCTCTTTAAGCCTATGAAGGTTCTTTACTTCAAATGAGGGTCAGAATGTCATTTTTTAGTTTTCTGGAAGATCATGCTCGTGCTCGGACCAGTTGCACTTGCGTGCGCTTCCTGTTGTGCGGATGCTCGGTCTCCTAGGGCTTAGTTTAGGAAAACTTTGGGGAACCCCATCAAATATATAATCAGCAAATGAAATTGAGTGATTTATTCTATCACCATTGTATAAATTAATTTGCATATTTATAAATACCGATCTTTGCGAGCAAGTAAGGATCTCTTGGTAAAAGAATTATCTGCGAGTGACTAAGCATCCCTTAGTAAATATCTTCTAAAGGGGGGAATTTATTTCTACAAATCTTTTTGATAATTGTTGATGCATAGCTAAGTTTTTTTTATAATATTTGTATACATTTATTCGCTCTCCACCGACCACCCTCAATAATTTAGTATTTCAGAATATTAAATTAATTATATAAGAAATCAAATAAATTTCTTTAAAATTCAATAATTTTTCAAAAAAAATTTATATAATCAAATATTTCATCCTAATGAAATAATTCAAATATTATATAGTTGCATATATATTTAATAATACTCATAAATTAGTTAATCACACTAAATAGTAATTTAATTGAATCAAATTTTAATCCGAACACTCTAAAATTTTACATGACTAATTTCAATAATCTGATTTTGGGTTGGTTTTCGAGTACCCGAACATTATAACCGATAATCGAATCGCATTTGTTCTAATTTTGTGTGAACCCGAAGTGTATCCGAGACCTGTGAAAATCAACCTGAACCGCTCGATTTGATTCGGTTTCGGTATGATTCTCAATTCTTCGATTGTTTATGCACGCCTCTAAATATAGCATTATGGTATAATTTGGTCATAACATTAGCTATATCTATTCAAGTTGACCTAATTTTAGAGAGAAGCCGAATTGATCACCCCCACAATGTTGCACCAAACCTCACTCAATTCACAAAGTCAACTATAATAAATCTATATCTATATATATAATCATAAATAAAGTTATACCATCCAAATATTTTAAATTAAACTTGTTTCATATCACAAGGGACATCTCAACAACATTCCTTTTATACATGTTTCTCTTTCTTCAAAATATTCCTAGAATTAATCAATTATATGTAAATAAAATCATATGATAAATAAACATAAAATAATTTCCATGATCCATGAATTATATCATGATTAAAGAATTTGCTATATTAATTGAAAATAATTTCTTGGAATGAGCGGAGACGGCGGGATGATGAGGTACGCGCGATCGACCCGTATCCGTCCCGTCAAACGAAGCCTTAGAGGGGAGGTCCCGGTAAATAGCCTTTTACACAACTGTAGTAGCAAGATTTTTAATGTGCATGCTTATGCACGCGCACTTGTCATGTGTGTGTGAATATAAAACTAGATCAAAAGTATGTATTAATTTTAGATGATGGATATTCACGTAGCAGTGTAGTATACTCCACTTACACCTTTTATTTTCAACACATGATGAGCTTTTTAAGAAAAAGTAACAAGGAGTCAAAAAGTAGATGTAAAGTAGTTCAATGTGCAAATAGTCATCAAATTATTGCTCCTAGCACGTTCGGCCTTCGGATTTTTTTACTCGTAGCCACACTTCACGCACACATGCTTGCGGCTCACAAAGATACTGTTAATTAAACGTCTCGATTCCTAACCTAAAGGCGACGATGACATTGATCAAGGGTAGTTTGGATATTTTTAAATGTACAAAGCAAACCACCCTCTATTCTTAATCTAGTGAAAAACAGACTGCTACTTCCCCGAACGCAGCCCCTCTTGCGGCGAGCTACGTAAATATGTGTCTTCTGTGTTGTGATTCTCTGTTTGTTTGATCTTTCCACTCATGTTTTAATTTGTTCCCCAGCACACACCCTCTAAACATGTTGAGAATCGTCAAATTACTACAAGCCCTTTTATAAGACTCAAAGATTTTATTTTCCATTTCTATAGAACATTCAACAAACTTTCACAATGTTCAAGAATTCTAGCCACATCCATCTCTACACAATGCTCATCACATGAACTCAAGCACGTGTTTTTGCAGCTAGCTAGCAGTTCCAACACATTAATATTAAATATATTTGAATTGGTGAATTATTACTCTCCTTATAGAAGCTAAGGATAGAGAGCACATAAATTAAATTTAGTAGCATTGAAGAGGGCTTTATGGATAGGGTAAGCCTCTTTGGTCTGAAGAGGAAAGACAGACCAAGTTCAACCCCCATGAGACCAGCTGAAAGCTGGATGGATAAACCCCCCAAAAACCTTTTTTTTTTTTTTTGCTCTCTTCTGATTAATGGAGTGGAGAAAGAAGAGTCTTTGGTACTCTCATCAAGAAAGGAAACAAGGTCACTTCAAGGCTCATAATTTACTTCTTTTTGATGGACACTACTACATCTGGCCCCACCCTATAAAGCATGGTGGGGCCATGACACATGGCATCATCCTAGAGAGTCTTCCAATCATCAATCAAAAATTTCAGGAGAATTACAAACGGGCCATGTTTAGAGCAAAACATTTAAACAGTACTGATGTAGCTAGCATTCCCTAGCTAGCTAGTCTCCCACAAATTTATTTTATGTTGAAAATTATCTAGAAATTGTACTTTTTTTTAATATTATTTGGATTTCATTTCCCACCTCCTCCTCGAGTTTAAGCGCAAAATTACAGGTTGCACCTCTCTATCTCTCAAAATTATATTTACGTTTTCTCCGTTTATAAAAATGTTCATTCCATTAAAAATATGAATGAAAAATGTTAAAATCAGTCAAATTATTTTATGATATTTCAATTTTATTTTTTTTATAATGATTCTAGATTTACTACAAATGGTAAAATGTAACACATTTTTTTCAATGTGAAGTTATTACAAAGGATAAAATTGAAATTTCATAAAATAATTCGAGATATCTGATCATTTTTCATTTATATTTCTTAGGGAAAAAATTCACGCATTTCAATATAGAGTCGTTATAAAGAGTAAATTAGAATAACGTAAAATATTTCTAACAGAAAGGTATTTTCATAAATTGTGAAAACTTATATGAGAATTAAATATAATTTTGAAAGATAGTGGGGTGCAACCTGTAATTATGCAAACCCCCAGAGGAGGGCCCGATAATTAACCCTGTGATAATATAAATATCATATCCTTACATTTACATATTAAATGTGTGTAAAGTTTGATCTATGCCCACTTAAAAATTAAATTAATTGATGTTTGGATCTAATCGAACAACTTGAAACATTAGTCAATTTTTCGGACCAAAGTTTATTTTGACACAGGTATGTATGAATCAAAGAGAATGTGTTCAAAATTAAATGGAATCAAATTAATATCATTCTTTTTTTATAATCAAATTTGATTAAACTAATATTAGTGTTAAGCAGTTCCGCCCTTTCATCCCAAATTAGTGCTAACTGAAGGTTAAATTTAATTGAAAACGATATTCAATTCTAATTTCAAGTCTTTAATTCTAATTAAAATTTATGTATAAACATAGGAGTTTGATTAAGGGGTCGTGTGGTGTGAAAAGTTGTTCTCATTCAGTTCTTAGGGCCTGTTTGGGAAGGCTTTTCAGAAAGGAGAAGGAGCGGTGACAAAAAGATGATAGGAAAAGGAGCTTTTGGAAAATGTCTATTAGAAAAGAAGAACTGTTTGAGTGAACTTCTTTTGCAAAGCTTTTCAAAAATGAGACATTTTATAAATCGTTTGACAAATCTCCGTTGCGGTAACTTTTTTTATTAAAAATGTGCGTCCGGGGAAAAAGACGCAATTATTTCGCCGGGGCAGGGTTTTTTCGCCCGGGAGCGAATTTTTCACCGGATGACGGTTTTTCTTGCCCGGGCGTGAATTTTTCGCCTGGGCGCGATATTTTCGCCCGTGGGCGATATTTTCACCTGGGCGCCAATTTTTCGGCCAAACCATATATTTTCGGCCGGGCCCCAAATATTCGGCCGGGTGCCAATTTTTCGGACGAACGCGAATTTTTTGAACGGGGGCAAATTTTCCGGATGAGCACGAATTTTTTCGGATGACGGCCAATTTTTCGGACGGGCACTATTTTTTTGACTAGGCGGGAAAATTTCGCCCGGACGCGAATTTTTTGCACGGACGAGAATTTTTTGCACGGACGCGATATTTCCGCTCGAAATCGAAAAAAATAGCTTACAAGCTAAAAAAATATACGACCGGACAAAAAAATCACGAACGGACAAAAAATCACGTCGAGGCGAAAAAATCGCTCCCGGGCGAAAGATATAGTGCCCGGGCGAAAAACCGCTCCCGATCAATAAAATCGCGCCCGGGAGAAAAAAATCGCGCCTGGGCAAAATTATCGCGTCCGGGCGAAAAAAAACGCATGCGGGCGCAAAAATCGCCCGCGGGAGAAAAATCACGCGATGACGAAAAAATCGCGCCGGTGTAAAAAAATCACGCCCGGGCAAAAAATTGCGCAGGTGCAAAAAAATCACGCCCGGACGAAAAAAGCGCGTCTGGGCAAAAAAATCGCCCCCGGGCAAAAAAATCGGCTCAGGCGAAAAAAAATTGTGCAACGACAAAAAAATGGCACCCGGATGAAAAAACGCACCCGAGCGAAAAAATCACGCCGGACGAAAAACCGGCTCGGGCGAAAAATACACGCTCAGGCGAAAAAAAAATCATGCACGGGCAAAAAACCGCACTCGGGCGAAAAACCGCGCGCCCGGGCAAAAAATTCCAGCCCGGGCGAAAAATGCCAACCAGAGCGAAAAATGCTAGCTCAGATGAAAAATCCGCGCCGGGCGAAAAATTCGCGTCCGGGCGAAAAATTCGCGCCCGGGCGAAAAATTCCAGCCCGGGCGAAAAATTCGCGCCCTGGCGAAAAATTCGCCCACGGGCGAAAAATTCGCGCCGGGCAAAAAAAACACCCCGCCAAAAAAATTACGTTCGGGAAAAAAATCGCGTAAAGACAAAAAAATCAAGTTGTAGATTTTTTTAAGAGATAAATGTTTTTGGATGAGAAATTGCTTTTCGAAAAGGTTGAAAAGTAGGTGACATGTGACTTTTTCAAAAGATGAGCAAATGGTGTTTTTTGCGGGAGCTTTTCCCACCGATAGACAATCCAAACGGTCTATTAAGTATGGTAGCGTTTTCACGAAAACGAAAAGGTGCTAAAAAACCCTCCCAAACAGACTCTTAAGCATCTCATCCAACGTAATTATCAGGAGTAATTATAAATGTTATATTATATTACGAGCTAGCTTCCTTGCATTCCCTTGGGATAAAATTGATTCTTGTGGTGCGAGACTGCGAGAGGAGTCTCCCGTCTAAAATAGTACAAGGAGTGAAATAAATCAAAATTAATGTAAAACACGGAGCACTAGTGTAACGATTCAGGCCTGGTCTCTTATGGGCGAAGTGCACTGATCGAGATCATCTGGGCTGCAACTCCAAATCCTCTCCGTACATGTTTCTCGGCCGCGGTGCATTGTCGAGGCCGGGTCTCGAACCCGTAACCCCCTTGATAAAGAGCTTTCAAACAATTCTTCATCACCAATTGAGCTGGGGCTGCAGCCTGGACGATCTAAGTGTGTTTCGCCCATGAGGGACTAGTCCTGGATCGTTACAACTAGTAGAGCTAAAAGTGATGAATATTGAGGCGAATTTTCGACCTAATCAAACTTATGCTCCATTTGACACGATGGTGACGGTCATGAACATGGGGGGTTAAATTGTCATTCGTTAATGTCCACCTAAGGAACGTCATCCGCTTTTATGTTCAAATGAATGATGTTTGTGAGGTATCCTTAACGAATGACGGTTTAACTCATACGTTTATGACCACCGCCACCGTGCCAAACGGAGTCTTAGACTTAGGCTCCGTTTGGGGGGAACTTATTTTCACCGGTCAAGCGGTTACGACCGCATGAATTGGACCTTAATTAAGGTCCAATTCATGCGGTCGTAACCGCTTGACCGGTGAAAGTAAGTCCCCCCAAACGGAGCCTTAGACTCTGTTTGGGGGGACTTATTTTCACAAGTCAAGCGGTTTAAGGTCAGCTTTATGCGGTCGTAACCGTTTGATTGGTGAAAATAAGTCTCCCCAAATGAAGCCTTGGTAATTTTATAACATAAACTTTTTTTTACTAATATTTAAACACCATATCTATGCTCACTTTTTATTAAAAAAATGGTTATACAATAAAATATGTCATCGTATACAATTACTTTTACGCCTTATATTATTATTATTATGGATAATGCAACTATGCAAGGGTGTATATTAAAATGAATCGATCTAATTTTAACGAGTAATCTCCTAATTGTAGATAATTCATTTCTATTTATTATTTAATAAAATGTAAATAGCTTTCGTAAGTTGTCACGTGCGATTTGGAAATATGCATATTGCACCCTAAAATTTAACACAATGGCGCTTTGTCATACATTGCGCTCTAAATTTAATATTACCACACCATTTTATACACTATAAGATTTTCTAAAAATAAATAAATATTTATTGGTTAATATAAAGTATAAACAGTTAAACAGCACCACCTAAGATAGAATATCGTACAACGGGGCCCACGCGCTGGAAAGAAAATAGAGTTCTATCCAATCCCGTCTTCGCCACATGCCAGAATTCAATTCATTCAATAACTGAAAGCAACCCAAAAGAGTAAACAAATACTAAATTAGTAAAACATTAAATTCCATTAATTACCTGGTTAATCTTAATTGTTACCTACTAATTATTACAATAATAATGCATTAAGCAGCCCCCGCCCGGTGCTGTTAAATCCTGTTAGTGACAGAGCGCCTGCTGCTACACTGTCTTTACGCAGCCAATCTAAATTCTAATTAAAATCTCAACTCCAGGCTCTCCAGCTAATTAATCAAACTAATTTACATAAATCACACGCTAATCACATATTATTAATCAACCCCGGCCCAAATTAAATATTGCATCCGTACAGATAGTCCATCTCCATCATGTAGTAGTAGCTGTCCCCATACGCCGCGGTCGCATACATTTCGCCCCCCTCCATCCCAAACTCCCCAAAGTGCGTCGACGTCGTCATCGACGAGCTCGGACTGCCGGAGACGCCCGCTTCGCCGACACCGCGATCGGCGCTGGAGGATAGTCGTTTGATCTCTTCCTCCGAGTGATTCAGCCTGTCTTTAAGCTTAAAAACCTGCCATCGGTTAGATTTAATTTGCTCGATCAGTGAAGAGGAGTGGGAGATTGAAGGCCGGGGGGTATTGTTTTTGATTGCGGGATTGATCGAGGGAAATAGTACTGACCTCGTTCTCGAGGCGGCATTTTTCGATTACAACGGCGTCATGTGAGGATCGAAGGCGGACGTACTCCTCCTCAAGCTGCTTGCTCTTCCAGCGAGCTCGTCGGTTTTGGAACCAGACGGAGACCTGCTTCGGATCGAGTCCGAGCTCGTTTGCGAGATGAACTTTCCGGCCGGATTCCAGTTTACGCTCCCTTCCGAAGTTCATTTCCAGAAACTTCACCTGATCGTCGCTGAGACGCCGCTTCTTCCCCTCCTCCGTGATCTCCGAATCAGTGTCGCCGATAACGACCTTCTTCTTTTTCTTACGCCGCTGCGCCTTCACCTCCCCTGCATCGCGAAATTAAACAAATCATGCTAAGAAATCTTCTGATTGGAGAATTGAAGCAAAAAAAAAGAGAAATCTAGAGAGAGAAACCTTGGATCGGCATTTGGCAATGAAATCCGGAGGAAACTACAGATGAAACCAGAGATCTCTCTTCTTCCATCGAATTCGACTTCAAGGCTAGCTATGAATCTCACTCTCTCTCTCTCTCCCTCTCGTTTTCTAATCTCGCAAGAGATGAGAGAGAAAACCGATCCTGCTTTCTGTCGTCGCAGGGTGGTGGTCTGTTTGTGAGTTGTGTGTGAGCCGTGATGGTGGAAGTCTCGAGGCATATATATATAGTACCCCAAGTACAATAAATGGTCGTGGACATGAGTAAAATTACAGTCATGCCACGCATTTTTTTTTGATTTTTTAAAAGAATTTTGGTTTTTTTCAGAAATGGGTACATTTAGAAAATATTGGACCGGCAGGTTCGGTTATTTCGGTTCGCTGAAAATGACGTAGTTGACCCTGGTATTTGTCCAATTTCTCACAAAGCTTCCCTGCCTAAAATTTTTGTACGGTGGCGTTCTCGACTTTCCACTCAGCCTTCTCAGATATCTTTTTAAATTGTTTTCGCATAGATCATACCCAATTTTGTACATATAAATATCTATATTATATTTAAATTTAAAAATATTTGATTGATTAAACATCCTACTTTAGTTGCCAAAAGGAGCTAGTTGCAAATGGGAGTCCTCCGATCTCTCCCATAGGCTATGACACCCTATCAAAAACATTCTCTATGGCCCTTTCCGGCGGCTAAATACCGCAAGAGTCTTACTCGTTGTTTAAGACATCTCCATATTCCACTGTTGTTGAAGCTGTGAAAATTTCTACTCCAAATATTCAGATCTAAGTGCAGCATGAGGTTACTGATCATTCAGTCGAATGTCACAGCTCAGATAGCACAAGAGCAGGAGAGAGAGAGAGAGATGTCTACAATCACACCTCAGGTGCTTCACTGTTGAAATTGTTGAAGTGAGAGTGGAGTGGTGTGGGGCGGTCTGATTGGGCAAACCGCACAGACTGCAGGGTCTGCTGCGGACTGGCGGCTAGGAGATGGCGATTTGCCGGTTTCGGCTTCTATCTTTCCTTCCTGCGGTCTGATCAGCAAGCACCCTGAGAAGTATCCGGGCAATTAGCCTTGTCTAACTGCGGCTGTGGCGGTCTAAATTGTGAGACCGCACAGTCCGCTTTAAGCTTTCATGATCTCTGGCTCGCAAGAAGGCAAGCGGTTAGCGCGGTTTGTGGAAGCTAACCGCACACTTCGCTGGAGCCTTCTCGTGCGGGTTGATAGTCAGAGTTTGCTGGTGTAGTGGACTTGGTCATGGGTTTGTGACAAGTCTGGGTTGTTGCCTACTTCGTCGAGACCGCCTATGTTGAGCGGTCTGCTTCTGGAGTTCGCTGAGTTCAGTAGGTCGACTAGACGGATTTTGTTCTACTCGTTGGCTGCAGTTTGCGCGGACTTGATGCGGAGATTGCTGCTCAGTGTGGTCTAGTGGCTAAGTCCGGCAGTCCGCCGCTGGCGTGATTGGATCAGCACGCGTGGCTGGGTTGCTGTATTGAGCGGTCTGGAGCAGATACCACTGAACTACACGGTGTAGTATCTGTGTCCGCTGAACTGCGCGGTCTGGTTGCGGAGACCGAAAATTCGGCATTAGCACGGTGGTTCGATCAGGACGCGTGGCTGGATTGATCAGGTCCACGCGGTTTGGTTTTGTTGTCCGCTCAACTTGGCGGACTAGTCCATCTTTTCGCCTATGCGAAAGTTGGTTTAGTGGCGGAATGATGTTGGTATCCGTGTTTGTGCTGATAGTTGGTGCTAGTCGCGGATTGACGAACGATTATCTTATCGTTATGAGCGGTGACGACACTTCTCCTCGCGCCTATAAATAGGAGTCATCAGCTCGTCATAAACAACAAGAACAGTGAGAACTTATCTCGCACTTTAATCATGCGATTAAGATTCTCCATCCGACACGACTAAGTGAAGTTGATTCTGTGTAAATTGTGCGGCTAGCATTAGGCGGCTAGGCAACTAGTGGAAGCTAGCTTGGTGTAGAAAAGTTAGAGGTATTAACAGTCAGCGGTATACAGCAGGTCGCGGTTTCAGCGGCCCCAAGTCTCTTCCTCAGGGTTGCGGTTAAGTCGAGTCGTTCACCTGATCTATCAGCGAGTTCTATTCAAGTTCATCAGCATTCAATAACAAGCAGTCTGGGCGACTAGTTGCGGTTTGGCGACTAGGGCGGTTTCGACGGTCAAGGCTTAAAGTTAGCAGTTGTGCGACCTGATGGTTAGAATTTGAAGACCGCACGGTTACTCTTGCATGCTTGTACTTTTTTTCCCATCGGGTATACATTGCGGAATCATGTCCCGCTTTTTAAATCAGATTTGTGAATTCTAGATTAAGACTCTTGTGTTTTTGTTGTGTTGAATTTTACTTGGCTTTGATTGTGGTTGAGTGTTTCTGCAACCTCTTTCTCAGCTCCTCATAAATTTTTTACACCCACCACGTACCAAGCAGTTTGGGAGAAGCTTCTCCTACGCAATCAAAAGGCTGAATGGGGTACGAGGAAGACACGAACTTAACGGGGGGAGAAGGGTATGTATGCAAGAACACTCCATAGGGCTTTGGAAACTCTCCTATATTGGCGAGTTACGAGGGCCGCTCGCCCATACTCACGAGTTACAAGCGCTACTCGCCCATACTCGCGCGTGAGTTACAAGGACTACTCGTCAATACTCGCGATTTACAAGGGCTATTCCCCCATGCTCGCCCATGCTTGCCTGACGGGATCTGCGAATAGTCGTCTCCTTAGACATCTCTGATCTCGACGAATTACAGATTATACAATTGCTCTGATGGGAAATGTGATGGAGACGACGGCCCACAACATTTCAAGGACGGCGATGGCATGCTTGCGGACGACCATGCGGAGCGTCGACATAATAGCCGTTCAGAACGCAAACCCATATATTATTAATTAATAATAATTATTAATAATAAATTATTATTAATTAATAAGTCATTTCTATGTTTGGTATTTTTATGTCGCAAAGTTATTTTCATTTCATGTATGATGGGTGTTTATAACCATCATTTGTTATTTTTATTTCATGTTCTTTATTTTTGTAATTGTTATGTCATGATGGATGCAAATAGCCATCATGAGTGGTTTAATTTTCTAAGGTGGAGATTGAGTGGTGTAGCCTATATATAGGCATGTATGTTTCATATTTTAGTTAGTGAATGAATGAAAAATTAAAACCCTCATTTTGAGAAGTTTCCCTCCTCCCTCTCTTGGCAAATTTCGGCCTCCCTTGGTTCTCCCCCTCTCTTGGCCGCCGGCCACCCTTTCTTCCCCCCTATTCCTCCTCTCCTTCTAGCAACCCGAGCCCCTTCCTCCTTGCAACTTCTAGATCGGCCACCATCCCCCCTCCACTTCATAACCTCGGCCACCCACCACCTTGCCAAAACCGACCACCACCTTCCATATTTAGCTCTCAAAACCTTCCATATTTGCTCTCTCCTTCCATATATATATATATTTATTGCCAAATATAAGATCTCTTCGTGGGAATTTCTAACTTCGGCGTGACGCGAAGAAGGCGGATGAGTTTCTCTCCAACCGGCGTGACTCCGGCGGAGCCTTTGAAGAAGCGATTCAAGTAGAGTGAAATCAGAATCACCCATTCCGATTGGGTAACGAAACTTTTCTACCGTTGCGTGTTTTCTATCCTTAGATTAATTCGTGTGGTGGATTTTCTTGGCGTTAATTTTGATAGCATTGAAAATATCGTGGATAACTTTCATCGTTTTGTGTCTTTTCTTGATTGATCTAATTTTCGTAAAGGGGTTTGGCGAGCCCTCGTTTTTCTTTTGTTGGGAGAGATCTACCTTTTCCGGATCGTGTTTTATTCGGTAGATCTCTTTTGGTACAACACCGCTCGATCGGATCGTGTAGGTCCCTTTAGCCGGAAAGAACATTGGTTTATAGTCCTTGTTCGATCCCTATCGGTTTGGCTACCCGTACGCTAGTATAAAATTGATAACATTAATTACGTGGTGCCGCGTAGATCGATTGTGCGAGTGTAGAATTTGGTTCGTAGAGAGCTAGTCGTGCGCGTCCGTAATTATATTTCGGTTCAAACGTGTACGCCTACATCAAAATGTAGCTAGACCTCCCATAAACTCACCTTAGATAGAGATGTTGAGCAGCATTATGCAATAATATCATGACTTTAAACATTATATATATTATATGAGGTTTAGGCTTCGTTTGGCACAACCTTTTTGCTCTGGTGAATTTGATCAAAAACATCATTATATATCATAGAATGTATGTTTTGCAAAACAACGATTATGACCGCTTCCAAGAAAATAAGGCTCCGTTTGGCACGTTGTCGGCGGTCATGACAATGAGGGTTAAATTGTCATTCATTAACACCCACCAAAGGAACTTCATCCACTTTTATGTTCAAACGGATGATATTTGTTAGGTGATCCTTAATGAATGACGGTTTAACTCATGCGTTTACGACCGCCGCAACAGTGCCAAACGGACGCAAAATCAGTTTTGAGCGTAAAATGCTTGGATTTCTTCTTGGTGAGGCTAGGGGGGGTTCACAAACGACGATTCATCACCACGGTTTCACAACCGCCATCATCCCCCCAAACAAAGTCTTATTGAGGTGCTTATAAATTTGGTAAACAGAGCATCTCATTAATTCCAATCAATTTTATTTTAACAGAACTCTTTCATGAAAGTACATAACGCTATCCTACGGATTTGTTAAAAAGTCTACACAATTATAATATAAAGCAGGTTGGATGTATGCATGCAGACAGACCATGTTATGCTATACTTCCGGCTGTCAGATATTAAATCGTTAAAAAAAATTTAAAATTTAATGAATTAAAAACTGAACTGATCAAACAGACTGCCAGCTTTGCTTACATATATAGTAACAAAATATGAAGGGCCTCTTGTGTTGGCACGACAGTACTCCTGCTGCTCGTAGTCGTTCGTCGACAAAAAAATTAAAACAAGCGGTTAGTGACAGATCGACAGAATTGAAGCCCCTTTCATAGCTTAAGAGCAATGTTCACAACTTAATGTAAATCATGTGGCAGTTAGTGAGAATGGACACACATAACACATACGATAATTGAAGTATTGTTATAGTCGGTCGGGTAATATGCATTGTGTTCATCATGCGCGGTTCGTGTCAGTAGTCCCCGCCGACAGCTCGATGTACGTCCTGGGCACAGAATTGATGATTTTGATGCACAAAAATGCAAGGAAATTAAAGGCCCGTTTGGGGGGACTTATTTTCACCGGTGAAGCGGTTACGACCGCATGAATCGAGCCTTAATTATGGTCATGTTCATGCGGCTGTAACCGCTTGACCGGTGAAAATAAGTCTTCCCAAACGGAACCTAAGTCTCATGATCAGATCGAGTCCAAAATGATTAAGATTGTGTTGGCACATTTGGGTGATAGTGGTGGTATGAAAATATGATAGTAAACAATTAGGTGTTAAGACAATTTACTTGCACCTTAAACTTTGTTGCAAAGTTTCTTTCCCAACTTAATTTTTAGGCTAGTGTGTGTGCAACATTAATTCACTAAAGAGTGTGCACATTGATGACTACAGTGATTTTTTGGGTCTAGAACATTGTATGTGTTACTTTAGGCCATCAGCCCACATTTACCAAAGAGGATCTTTAGAAGTTACAAGCTAGCCCTGGAAGGAGCAAGCACAAACACAGGCCGAGCAAGAGAGGCCGCTGGGTCTATTGACTCTATTTACACTAGCCCTTTCCTTCACCGATTGGTCGTATTTATATGCAACTGGAACTAGTGAACACTACATAGTGGGCAGTGGGCGGACCCGATCAAGTTACGGGCGAGGCCAAATGAGCTGTAAATACTTGGCAAGTTGACATAGAAGAGGGAAGCTGTCCGACTCTTCCTTGAGTAATTTTTACTTGTGGGTAGCGTTCCCTCTTTTGAGAGCGGGTGAGATCCAAGCAGTCAAACTTTAAATCCAACGTCAACAATCAGCTGAATTAATAAAAAAAAAACAAGCAAAGAACTCTTTTTAAAGATTCATCGGACGGCTCATGGACTACCCCCGCTCCTTCCTTTGAGAGCGAGCAGTGCAGGAAAAAAATTTTAGCGTTCTGCCTGCGATCGAGGTGCTAGCTAGTTGCGCTGCACAGTACTCGCCGAATAATGGTCCTACACTAGGTATTGACCCTATTTTGGTCATGAGACTATATAAAAATGATTTTTAAAAAAATATATTAAAATTGATTAATATTCCTCATAGATTCCCCATTGGAGAAAGTAGGGACGCCCCACTTTCTCAGCAATGATTTGCAACTTCAATTCATGGAGAGATATATATTTGTATATTTGGCTGTTAATATTTTAAGGCCCCATAATCCATCTTTAGCGAATTAATTAACAAAGCCCTACTAATCAAGATTAGGGGATCTTAATCACATTAAAGGCTGGAGATAACGAATAATTAATCAGTAGGAGCTTCATTTCATACTGACTTTATAGGTTTGATGCTCGCTAATATTATATTATAAAGAGAATTTATTAGCTATGCTATAATCATGCATGATGACTAGTTGAGCTTTTAAAATATGGACACACGCTTGAAAATTAAATTATCGTCCACTTATACTTTTGTAAAATCCTTGATGAAGGGTGTTAATAGTGTTGCATATGTCGTGAATTGATATATACATGATGAAGTATTTTATACGCTTTCGTACCTTACATTCGTAATCGTCATGATATACGTACGCAATGCACCGTATCATATATTTAGAATAAAAGAATAATATTACAGTACTCTTTATTCTTTTAAATAAATTTCACAAAAGTGTTGGAGTTTTATATTGATAATTAATGTATGAAAATAAGAATTATTCAGTAAATAAAATAGATAAAAAGAACCAAGACAATGGTTTGAGAAAGGAGTCATGATGCGTACGCTTTACTGGTTGCGGATGAGTCCTCGTGTCATTCTCTTCTAGTATTGTGTCATATATCTAACATTTTTTTGGATAAAATAACATGATATTACTAAAAGAAATTACTTGGATACAACTTATTGGTTAACACCTATATATGTTCAAGAAAATATTATTGTATAAGCAAATTCAAACACAAAATAACATTAATAAAAACAATCATATATAAGAGCATCAAAATAATAATTAGGCAATATAAGTGATGCAATCCGCATTTAATTATGCTTAGTGCGCCCGATCTTCACAAGTGGAATCCTATTTAGCGATCTAATAAGTTTCTCCTCCCTTTTCTCGGCGACCATCGATCTTTTCGCTCGCAGAAACTTGATGGAAAAACGTGAGTGTGGATTAAGGGAGAATCAAAAAAGTACATAAATGTCTTGAATGTAAGATAAAGATCATCAGAAGAGCACGCCTCCCTAATACAAATGAGGCGTTATTGAAATGCTACTTCAGGTGTGAGGAAATTGTTCTCTTTGAAAAGAACTACTAATTCTTACTGTTGCGGACTAACTCGACATCTCGGTCGGGTCGGAATTCTTAGACCGTCTTAGTGTTGGGTGTGGTTCCCATCCGAGTCGGTAAAAATCACCGGGCACGCGCTAGGAATTCGCTTCGAGAAGGAAACTTGCCAAAATCTTCATAGCCTGGAAAAAAGGTTGCAACGTTCAAAAATAATTGGTTGCAACGTTCAAGTCTCGGTTTGACAAAGCAGGAGCAGACACAGGCGCAGAGGTTGCAACGACGTCCAGAAAAATGAGGTTGCAACAACTTGGGGGCGGAATTAAAATCTGTTTTTTGAAATCTGGCGTTGAATCAAAATATGGAAAGATACGCCTCTTGGGGACTCTTGGACGTGATTTAGGAGGTAGTTATGGCAAGGAACATAGAGCAATAAATCATTCTCTGAAGGTGAGAGGGCGTAGAGAGGAGTTTTAGGTTTTTGGTGGAAGAAGAAAAGACGATCCTGCTTTTGGAGAAATCGTCACCAGCCACCACCCGTTCGTGGTCCTCCTCCGACGCCGGCGTCCAGATTCCGCTGCCATCACTGCCGTCCAGATCTCGCCGCCGTCGCTTGCAGAGATTGCTGTCGTCACCCGTGAAGAATAGGATCGGGTCACTCGTTGCCGGCCTTTGTTCGTGGCCGGCTTGGAAGTTGAAGACGGAGTTGGAAGGGGATGTGCATAGCCGTCCTTCTTCGTGGTTTTGCGACATCATCTTCGACGTTGGGACGGATTGTTCAATCCGTCCGGGTAACACTTCTCACCTCTCTTATATTTCTCTTTTCAATCTTGTAATTATGTGTGTGGATTGGAAGGAAGGTTGTGTATCCTGTGTGGATTGTATTTGTGGTGGAGGAGTGGAGATCCTGTGTGGATCGGTGGAGGGAAAGCATGTAATCTGTGTGTGTGATTTATCACACATCTTTAGTGGAGGCTTTTCGGGTTGGACTCTGATCGTCCCGTGGTTTTTCACCCAATTGGGTTTTTCACATTAAAAATTTCCTGTTTTTTTATGTGTTTTGTTGCCTTTATTTTCGGTATTGTATTGTTGTTTCCGCTTGCATACCGTTGAACGCGGTCGCACAGGTGCTCGCTCAAATTTGCAACAGGTGCTCTGGTCGGGATTGTTCGCTCTCTTTCCCAATAAGTGTTATCAGAGGGAGGTTCAGTGACAGAGCAGATACCGGGCTGACCTTTGGGGTTTCAGGACGAGTCGATCGGGATCTCGGGTGTGCAATTGGGAGTGGTAGTTTATGACCATTAGCCCGCTTGCTATCCTCTCCAGTTGCATACTTTGAGATAGTTGACTCAAAGATCAATGGTCGGTCCGGCCAGTTGGCAGAGCAGAATGGAGTCCTCATCAGGTTCAGAGCAGATGATAAAGTTGAATGATGTCAATTATCACCAGTGGCATCTACTGATGGAGAATTTGAAATATGTGAAGGGATGACACGCTCCTATCTTTGAGGAGATGCCAAAGGACACGGATCCGACAAAATGGAAGGTGGAGCATCGGAAGCTGTGTGGGTTTATCAGACGGTTCGTGGAGCCGAACGTCTACAACCATGTAGCTAGCATCAATGATGCGAAGGATCTGTAAAAGACTCTCGAGACCTTGTATGTCAAGAGCACGGGCATCAACAAGCTGTAATTGCTGAAGAAGCTTGGAGAGTTCAGATACCGAGAGGGCTCACCTATCTTGGATCATGTCAATGAGTTTCAGGGGATTATAGATCGCTTGACTGCTATGAATATGACCTTTGAAGACGAGGTGAATGCATTGTGTTTACTCAAGTCACTTCTAGACTCATGGGAGATGGTCAGAGTTTCTCTAATCAATTCTTCCCCCCAGGGGATTATTTCCATGGAGATCGCCGAGAGTGGGATCTTGAATGAGGAGGTGAGACGAAAGTCTCAGGGGACTTCGGGCTCTTCTTCACGAGCCGGCGTTCTCTTTATGGAGCCTAGGGGGAGAGAAAGGAGTAAGAGCCGAGGAAGAAATGAGGATAGGAGTCAGAGTAGGGGCAAGTCAAAAACACGTTATCAGAACGTGGAATGCCACTACTGCCACAAGAAGGGACACATCAAGAAGTTTTGCTATTCTTGGAAGAACGATCAGGTGAAGAAGGAGATTATCACTGAGGGCAAAGATGAGGGTCACACGGCAGCCACCGTTTCGATTGAGGAGGATGACGTCATTATTGTTGGCGACGACGTCACTGCTGCATTCGCGTGTGATGACCGATGCTAGATCGTTGATTCAGGAGCCTCTGCACATGTCTCCCACAACAGGGAGTTATTTGCCACTTACACCACTCATGACTATGGGGTGTTGAGGATGGGCAATGGGGATACGTCCAAGGTGCTTGGGCGTGGAGACATGCATTTGAAGACGAGTATTGGATCCTTACTAGTTCTGAGGGATGTACGACATGTACCAGACATTCGCTTCAATCTGATTTCTGTTGACAGACTTGGAGATGAAGGACATCTGAGTGTCTTTGGAGGAGACTTCTGGAAGTTGATAAGGGGATCACTCATGATGGCTAGAGGTTATAGAGATTCTGGACTGTATTACATGGAGGGGAGGCCTGAAGCTTCTCAGGCCAACTCCGTCAGGGATGAGGCATCCACTTCCTTGTGTCATAGGAGGCTGGCTTACATTAGCTAGAAGGTTTGGGATGTCTGGCGAAGAAGAAGCTGATCAGTGAAATTTCTGGTGACCATTTGGAGAGGTGTGACCACTGCATGACTGAGAAGCAGAACAAGATTTCATTCCAGAGCCACACGTTCACCAGGAGATCAGAGCCTTTGGAGCTAGTTCATATTAATGTTTGCGGACCGCTGAAGGTCCAGACTAGAGGAGGTGCTTCTTATTTCGTTACCTTTATTGACGACTACTCGAGGAAGCTTTGGGTCTATGCTCTCAAGACTAAAGATCAGGTCCTTGATACTTTCAGGAGATTCCACGCTGAGGTGGAGAGACAGTCTGGGAAGAGGCTGAGATGCATCAAGTCCAACAACGAGGTAGAGTACATTGGTCCATTTGACGAGTACTGCAGGGACCATGACATCAGACATGAGAAGACCCCGCCGAAGACGCCGCAGCTGAATGGCGTAGCTGAGAGGATGAATTGGATACTGTTGGAGAGGATTCGGTGCATGCTATCTGAGTCTAAGCTGCCAGGGATGTTCTGGGGCGAGGCTCTTCTTACTGCAGCGCATGTCATCAACCTCTCGTCGAGTTCATCATTGCAGGAGGATGTATCAGATAGGGTCTGGTATGGAAAAGACCCCTCTTACAATCACTTACGGGTATTTGGCTGCAAAGCCTTTGTGCACGTCCCTAGGGACGAGAGATCGAAGTTGGATTCGAAGACCCGACCATGTATCTTCTTGGGGTACGGCTACAGTGGAGAGTTTGGGTACAGGTTCTTCGATCCAGTTGAGAAGAAATTTGTACGTAGCCGTGATGCTATTTTTTGTGAGGATCAGACTGTTGGTGATCCTGAGGGGACTGTTGAGTTGGAGGTTGACTCTCGTACTGCTGCTGAGTCAACTATGGTTGGAGATGAGGAGGCTACTGAGCCTGAGCCAGTACAGGGCACTGATGCCCTTCCAGATCATGATATCACCACTGATGGTGAACCAGTAGTCGCTGAGGATATTGTTGATGATGTACCTGCACCGGCCCCGGAGCCGGCCTACGGAGGTCTGATCGAGCGAGGCACCCACCCGCTAGATATTCTACATCAGAGTTCATATTGCTGACTGATGCGGGGGAGCCTGAGAGTTATACCGAGGCTGTGGAGAGCACCGAGACGCATTAGTGGATGGTTACTATACAGGAGGAGATGCAATCGCTGTAGAAGAACCACGCGTATGACTTAGTGAGATTGTCTAAGGGCAAGAAGGCCTTGAAGAATCAGTGGATTTTCAGGGTGAAGCAGGGTGATTCCTCCACACCTCACTACTAGAAAAATGACTTTTAATCATGATTTTTTTTGCCACGGGGGAAAACCGTGGCTAATAATAAAGTATTAGCCACGGTTTTTATTCCGTGGCTAATAAGCTAGTATTAGCCATGGATGCCTAAACCGTGGCAAATAACCCGACTTTTTGTCACGATTTGCCTGTTTTTGGCTAATAATCTAGTATTAGCCACGAAAGCTTAATCCGTGAAAAAAAGTCGGGGTTTTTTAGTCCCACACCGCTAACTAAAAGATCAATTTGGGGTCTATATTACCCATTCTCAGTTAATGTTTGAAATAAAATCGGCTCACAAGCGGCGGTGGCGGCCGAGCGACCGGGCGGCGGCGGCAGTCGGAGGAGGCGGCGGGGCTGCGGCGTGCGGCTGATTTTTTTATGTTACAGGCCCTTTAGCCATGACAATTGAACCGTGACAAATAAGGAGCTTTTAGCCACGGCAATTGAACCGTGACTAATAACTTTTTGTCACGGATTCAACGTGGCTAATACTATTAGCCACGCTCGTATTGCCCACGCCAATTTGCCGTGGGTAGGCCGTGACTAAAAGTTATTAGTCACGGTTTTAAACTTTTAGCTACGGCAATCTGTCGTGGCTAACAGTCTATTTTCTAGTAGTGCCTCCCAGATACAAGGCCAGACTGGTGGTGAAGGGCTCTGGAAAGCGACAGGGTGTTGACTTTGATGAGATCTTCTCGCCTGTAGTGAAGATGTCATCTATTCAAGTTGTACTTGGACTTGCAGCGAGACTTTATTTGGAGATAGAGCAAATGGATGTCAAGACCGTCTTTCTGCATGACGATCTTGAGGAGGAGCTATATATAGAGCAGCCTGAGGGTTTCAGTGTTAGAGGGAAGGAAGGTCTGGTGTGCCGCTTGTAGAAGAGTTTATATGGCATGAAGCAGGCCCCGCGGTAATGGTATAATAAGTTTGATTCTTTCATGGGGGAGATCGACTTCAGGAGGACCACCCTTGACCACTGCGTGTTCATCAAGCAGTATGCTCCATAGGATTTCATCATTTTGTTATTGTACGTGGACGACATGTTGATCGTCGGGAGGAACACTGCTCGCATTGCTGATTTGAAACGGCAGTTAAGTTCTACTTTTGAGATGAAGGATCTGGGTACTACGAAGACCATTTTGGGGATTCACATTCGCAAAGATAGGGGAGCCAGATTGCTTTGGTTATCACAGGAGCGGTACATCCGCAAAGTGCTGCAGAGATTTGATATGGATAAGGAAAAGAAGGTGAGTGTGCCTCTTGCAGCTCACTTCAGGCTTACCGCTGATCAGTGCCTCAGCACACCCGAGGAGATCGAGGAAATGCAGAAGATTTTGTATGCATCTGCAGTTGGGAGCCTCATGTATGCAATGGTGTGTACATTCCAGACATTGTGCGTGTCGTTGGGACAGTCAGTAGACTCCTCTCCAATCCTGGAAGAGAACATTGGAGCGTATTAAAGTGGATACTAAGATATCTACAGGGGACTTCAGATTTGACGTTGAGATTTGGGGATAGTGAGCCTGAGCTGTTGGGCTACACTGATGATGACATGACTGGAGATGTGGATTCCAGGAGATCGACGTCAGGATACATGATTCTGTTTATAGGGGGAGCTGTCTCGTGAGCATCGAGATTGCAGAAGTGCATTACACTGTCCACCACGGAGGCTGAGTTTATTGCGATAACTGAGCCTGGAAAGGAGTTGCTTTGGATGAAGAGGTTCATCAAAGAACTTGTGTTCACTCAAGACCGATACACACTCATATGTGACAGTCAGAGCGTTATTCACTTGGGGAAGAACCCCACTTTTCACTCGAGGTCGAAGCACATCGACACTCGGTATCATTGGATACGAGATGTCCTGGAGCAGAAGGAGTTTGATCTTCAGAAGGTACATACTGATGACTATGGGGCAGACATGTTGACCAAGACCGTGCCAAGGGGGAAGTTCGAGCATTGCGTTAGAATCGTCGGGATGGCGGTTTCTTCCGCCTCGATGTAATGGGGTAGATTTATTGGGTGTGGTTCTCATCCGAGTCGGTAAAAACCACCGGGCACGCGCTTGGAATTCGCTTCGAGAAAGAAATTTGCCAAAATCTTCATAGCCTGGAAAAAGATTGCAACGTCCAAAAATAATTGGTTGCAACGTCCAAGTCTCGTTTTGGCAAAGTAGGAGCAGGCACATGCGCAGAGGTTGCAACGTCAAGAAAAATGAGGTTGCAACAACTTGGGGCGGAATTAAAATCCGTTTTTTGAAATCTGACGCTGAATTAAAATATGGAAAGGTGCTCCTCTTGGGGACTCTTGGACGTGATTTAGGAGGTAGTTATGACAAGGAACATAGAGCACTAAATCATTTTCTGAAGGTGAGAGGGCGTAGAGAGGAGTTTTAGGTTTTTGGTGTAAGAAGAAAAGACGATCCTGCTTTTGGAGAAATCGTCTCCATCCGCCGCCCGTTTGTGGTCCTCCTCCGACGCCGGCATCCAGATTCCGCTGCCGTCACTCTCGTCCAGATCTCTCCGTCGTCGCTTGCAGAGATTGCTGTCGTCGCCCGTGAAGAAATAGGATCGGGTCACTCGTTGCCGGCCCTTGTTCGTGGCTTGGAAGTTGAAGACGGAGTTGGAAGTGGCTGTGCATAGCCGTCCTTCTTCGTGGTTTTGCGACATCATCTTCGACGTTGGGACGGATTGTTCAATCCGTCCGGGTAACACTTCTCACCTCTCTTGTATTTCTCTTTTCAATCTTGTACTTGTGTGTGTGGATTGGAATGAATGTTGTGTATCCTGTGTGGATTGTATTTGTGATGGAGGAGTGGAGATCATGTGTTGATCGGTGGAGGGAAAGCCTGTAATCTGTGCGTGTGATTTATCACACATCTTTAGTGGAGGCTTTCTGGGTTGGACTCCGATCGTCCCGTGGTTTTTCACCCAATTGGGTTTTCCACGTTAAAAAATTCCTATTTTTCTGTGTTTTGTTGCCTTTAATTCCGGCATTGTATTATTGTTTCCGCTTGCATATCGCTGAACGCGGTCGTACAGGTGCTCGCTCAAATTTGCAACAGCTGCTCTGGTCGGGATTGTTCGCTCTCTTTACCAACACTTAGCTCTCGGAATGGTCGAGCACGCACACAGTCAATGAAAATAGAAAGTTGACAAGGTAATTTTTTTGACGTGGAAAACCTCGGAAATAGGTGAAAAACCACATGGTTGAATCTGTGCCGACCAAACCCCCACTAGATCTGAGTGCTGTTACAGGGCTTTTTCAGGAACTCGAGGGCGACAGGCCGCCTCTCGTTATAATTATTGGGGAGAGAGAACCTGGAGGGTGACAGGCTACCACTCACAGGACTAATTATTTCTTCGAGTGTTGCGGGGAGCAATGCGCTCGTTGTATTCTGGAGTCTTCTAATAATTCCTGGAGGCGCAATCGGCTTGATGTACACATTCTGAAGTCTGGAGCTTTAAGGCTCAGAGGCGCGCTCAACACGTCTTACCCTCGGCTTCTTGTCTCTGATTGTCTTTTGGAGAAGCGTGGTTCGGTTGTTTTATCGGTAGATGGAGTGCTTGTTCTGGAGCGCGTGGTGCGCTTGCTGGCAAAGAGCGCGCTAGGCGCTTGCTGGAGGAGGGCACAATGAGCGGTTGTGGGTAAATAGAGAGAGTGCGGGGCGTGTAATACCCCCATCTGTCATATGGAATATAACAAAAGGTCTGGTCGGGGCCCCACGCCATATATCACGGATAGTTAGTGGAGTTACGTATTAATACAAAATTACTGCCAAAGGAACACGCATCCTACCTCAGAGCATTCTAGCGGAAGCTTTTTAAAACAGTTATGAGAACCCAAAGACCAAAGCATGAATGTCCACAATAACCAAAGTAAGAAGACAGCAAAAATACATAAAAGTCTCGGCCTTGGAGCCCTACAAGAGTTTACTTAAACAATACATATTTTTCATACTTCGGCACGCAGGCCGGCCACACATGAGCATAATAAAGTAAACATTTCGCTTTGGCATTCAAGGACAAGCACAACATCAAGGGCTTCAGCCCGCTACTTGCCACTAGGCTCACATGTTCCTACATACGAACAAACCACCGAATGGTGGTAAAACAAGGCAACGGTCAACTAAAGCTGACCAAAATATAACGACCCCGCCCCCTAATCGGGGCGGCGGTGCTCCTTCCCTGCATTTCATTAGTATAACCAAATATGATAGTGAAAGTATAACTTAAGCACACTTCACCAATGGCGTAGGCACGCACGACCACACACCTCGTGCTCTCAGGGCGCATTCACGGTGAACCCGGTCCACCACCGCCCCCAGGTAGGGCTGATATCGAGTCGAGTTCGAGCGATTTTGACTCGGCTCGAAATCGAAATTTTCGACTCGAACTCGGCTCGAAATCGACTCGAAATCGAAATCGATTTCGAGTCGAGTCTGCTCGACTCGAAATGGCTCGATTCCGAGTCAGCTCGAAATCGAATCGAGTCGGCTCGAAATCGAATCGAGTCGGCTCAAAATCAAATCTAGTCGACTCGAAAACGAATCAAGCCGGCTCGAAATTTAGTAATTTTTCGTTTAAGCCTTCATTCTTTTTATTTAGGTTTAAATTTTGTTATTTTTAATCTTAAAATAACAATATATTAATAAATATATAATTTTTTTAATTAATTCGAGTTGATTCGAATCATATTTCGAGCGATTCAGGGCTGACTCGAAATCGACTCGAAATAAGATTCGAGTCAAATTGAATCGAATCAAATTGAGTCGAATCAATTTTAACCGATTCCGATTTGGCTCAATTTTCGAACGATTTTCGAGCGATTTTCGAGTTTCGAATAATATGCTCAGCCCTACCCCCAGGAAGGCAACCATCGTGAGCAAACAAGTCTTTTCGGCCGAAGCCTAAGACCCGCCCTCTATGCCATCGGTAAGTGTCACGTACCTTAGGTCTTGTTGAAGCCGAGAAATTCTCAACCTCAGAAATCGGATTAGGCGACCTGAAGCTACTGATCGACCGGTCGGGAAGACGATCTCTGGTTAGGAAACAAGGACGAATTGTACAAACAAGACCCCAGGTCGCTGCGGCAGGAAGGTCCCACCACGTACCCAGTTGCTTAGGAGAAGCAACCCCTTCTCAACCAGATTGGCCGAGCTAGGTACGAAGGAGGCGAGCTGAACTATAACGAGTCAAGGGCAGTTGCTGGAACTCGCGAGGGTTCAGGCCGAGAATTGCTTGTTTTCTCCTTCGTACCCCTGGGGTCCTATTTATAGGCAAAACCAAAGAGAGGGGGTGGGGGGTCTTACTTATACCCCCCCTGGCGAGTTGGCGACCTCCTTGAGGAACCCGCCCGGGAGAGGCGAGCATCTGGCCATAGTCGCCACCTGGCGAGTTGACCTGGGGAGCTCGCCATGCTCGCCCAAACCTTCCGCGGCCCGGGATGCTGGTCTGGATCCCCACTCTGCTTTGTTGACTTTGACCTTTGATGACCTGGCGGTGGTAGGGCCCACCCTCGTCGAATATGGGTTGTACACAATCCCCGCTCTTTTTGGGCGACGTAGGAGCCCGGAAAGATTCATCCAACGCTTATTCGGCGAGGACCGCTGCCGAGTATCTGGACCGCTCGCATCATCGCCTGCTGGTTGAGTAGTCTATAAATAGGGGGGGGGCTTCGTTTTTTGAGACAATCCCTGGAGCTCGTCGAAGATGTCGGATGCTGAACAGTTTTTGAAGGACAATCTCGCTGCTCTGTCGGGCCTCTTTGGCATAGCTAGGTCGAAAAGATCGCGCGAGGATGATCCCACTGCCTTGCCCCCGTCGAAGAAGAAGAAGAAGACGAAGAAGGACAAGCAGCCCGCCACTACGGTGGTCGGCTCGCCTCCACTGGCGCACCAGGTCGCCGCGGCGACCGACAATCCCGTAGTGTCGTCCACCACCCAGAGGGTGTTGAACGACCTAGGGCTTGACGACCTCCCTGAGTCGACCCGGGGCGGCCCGCCGGAGAACGCAGGAGCGACCGAGGAGCCCGCGGTCGTGAAGGAGCCCGCGGTGTCCCAGGCCGACGTCGTCACCCTGTCAGGTCGCTACCTCGAACTCTTCTCTGCTGGGTTGTCGCCGCCACTTTGCTGACTTCTTTCCTTATGCAGATTCTCCGATTGCCGCGGACGCGGCACTTAATGTCGTCCCCCTCAACTCGGCGCCCCTACTCGCCCTGGCGGCCGACAGGCCGTTCAAGGTCGCCCGCACGGTCAGGATAGGCCTCAGCTCGGGGAAGGCGTCTGGGGCGCCGTTGGCGAAGGACCCCCCGCCTGCGAGCAAGGAACTGCCGGCGAAGGCCACCCCTGCCGGGTCATCCGGGCTGGTGCGCGAGGTCCCTCCAGCGAGTACGGCGGCTGATGTTGTCGCGAGCGGCGGGAAGATACCCCCGGTGAGCGCTCCATTGCCGCCGCCACCGCCCGCGGTCGCCACTCCTGGCCAGACGCCGAGCACCAGCTTGCCCCCTCCGCCGCCTCTGTTCACCCTGCCGAAGGATCATCCGCGACCTCCTCCTCCTGCGCCGAGGGCTCCGCACCACCCGGCGAGCTCCCTTCAAGCTTCGCCGCCGGCGAAGAAGCCGGCGAGGCCGCGGCCGCCCTACTTTCCTCCGCGGGTTGGAGATCCTGACTACGTCGGCCAAGGGTCTGGAGGGCGCGGGCAGGGCAGGCCTGCCGATCTTCCGAATAGCTCTTCGGGGAGGCGAGATACCTCCGGGCGACCTCCTTCGCCGCGCCGATCCCGATCTCCTCGCCGTGGTGAGCCTCCTTCCACTGAATACCGCCCTGCTTTTTGCTTTTTTCAGCCCTGACGATCTGTCTTCCTGCCGACGTCAGATCGCCCGGCGACCTCTGGGGCGACTTTCCTCGACGCTATCGGGCTGTCCGGGAGCGAGTATCGCCAGGCCGCCATTCGCGCCCACATGGAGCTGGAGAGCAAGTTTGACCAGCTCGCCATCTGTGATTCTCACCGGCGCATCTCGGCACTGGAGGCGAGGATGGCCAAGGTCGAAGGGCTCCAGTCGACCTTGGAAAGCTATGAAGCTCGCTTTCACGTGGTCAAAGAGAACGACCGCCAGCTGCAACTGAACAACCACCGCCTGCAGCTGGTGCTTGACGAGCTGGCCGGCATCCGGGCGAGCATGGGGTCTGCTGGACGTCTGGCGAGGATGGAGGAGCAGCTCAGGCTCGGCGATGATGCGACAGCGCTGGCGACGGAGCATTACCGACGTGCGCGCGAGATCGGCTGGGCTGGGCGACATCCGCACCCTCCTGAGCGGCCGAGGGCGCCATAATCTTTTTTTGTTCTTCGAATGTAATCGCCTGTAATCGCCTCGCGCGACTTTGTAATTCCCGGACATCTATTTTTAATTTGATTAATTCGTGTGCGCGAATATTCCCGCTTCCGTGTGCGCGCTTTCATTCTTTGATGTACCGAGCTTTAGTTCACTTTGACAATGTCGCAGGTTTTTCTTCATCGCGCGAGTTTGTCAGATACTCGCCGGGGTGGCTGACCCCCCCCCCCTTGGACTTGTCATTCCTATAAATAGGAGGGGTAGGTGGGTCATAAAGTGTATTGCTGTAGCGACCTTCTTTCCTCCTGCCGAGTATCTGAACAATCAGCTCGCCGCTCACGCTGCTTTCTGATCTCGCCATCATGGTCGGTGACGACGCTAGCGCTCGCCGGCAGGCCCATGCAATTAATTTTGCCGACGCGGCTTTTAAGAAATCTATCACCACCGAGAAGGAACTGGCGACCTTCAAGGAACGCTTCCTCCCTGACGGATACTCGGCAAGACTCCCCACTCGCAGCGAGCGCCTCAATACCCATGTTGAGGGCTCGCTTGTAATGTCGCTGCGTCACTTCGAACGCGGGTCTGCGGCTGCCCTTCTGGCCGGAGTTTTGCGAGATCCTACGCTACTTTGGGATTGTTCCCGCGCAGATCAATCCCAACGGCGTGGCGATCATTATGGGATTCCTATGCTTCCTTCGGGAAGAGAGGATCTCTTTCGACCTCTCCGTCTTCCGCCGCATCTTCGCCTTCGCGGCGACCTCGGAGGGGGTCATCTTCTTTAGCAGCCATGTCTGCACTCTGGTCGGGACGGCGAACAAGGTCCATCGCTGGAGCGAGCAGCTGGTTGTCGTCCATGGCGACTTCGGCGGCGTTCCCGGCAGGCCGCACCAACCAGCCGATGTCGCCTTCCTTCCCCCCATCCTCGAGGGAGCTCGCGAGCAGCTCTTCGACTACTTCCGCGGTCGGCGTTTTGACGTCATTTTCTGGCGACTAAACGTCAGCGTGCTCGAGCCAGTCCTCCCCATCGAAAGTATGTTGAACTCGCCGTGCGCCCTGGTTACCCGCTCGCCATTTTGCCGCTGAAGCTAACTGTCACGTGTTTTGCAGTCGCCAACGAGCTTCCGGAGAAGCCACTTCCCTTGGCGAAGGAAGTCGCCGCCACGCAGTCGGATGCTCGCCCTCCTGCCGACGTCGGGGAGGAGAAGACGGCTAAGGGGAAGTCGCGGGCCAGCTCGCAGGGTCCCGCGAGGAAGAAGGTGAAGACCTCGTCGCCGCAATCCGTCGATTGCCGGTCGCCGACGCCCGCGCGGTCGCCCCATTTCCACCCCAACTACGGCCTTGGACAGGGGGTGGTGGATGCCTTCGGTCGCCCGCTCGTGACCTGGTCGGCTGTAACGCCCCCGAATTTTCGACGATTTATTTAAATCCTTTTTCGGCGTTACGTTGACGTTTTCCGTCTCGAGCCGTTGTTAGAGTACCTCGTTAGGTGTTCTTAGAGGTTTAGCCTGTTTGCGGGTTTCCCCAGCTAGCCGGTGTCTGTTTTGGAGACCCGGTTGAGCCTTTCAGGGAATTCTCGTGTTTGGCTTCGGGCAAGGTTAGCTCGAGTTTTGTTCGTCGGAAGTCGTTTTTGACTTCGTCGTTGTTCTCGTAGCCCGGGTTTTTAGCTACGGTGCGATTTTGGTCGAAATCCGAGGACGTCGCGTTTTCGCGTCGTTTTGGCGGTAGTTATTTGTGCGAGTCGTCATTTCTTTTTTATGATGGCATATCTATTTATTTACGCTTGAGTAGCGTGGCGCGTAATTTATGCGTGCCGGTATTTATATTAGTGTGCGTGTATGTACGTGCGGAGTAGGAAAATTTACGCGTGCGTGTCGGCGTTTGTGTAGTATGTATTTATTTATATATGGGTGTTAGTATGTATGCATATGTGTGTTAGTGTGTAATTTAGTTATATTAGTTAATAATTATATAAGGTATGATATATAATTAAGTGATATTAGATTATTAGGTTTTGGTTTGATTTTGTTATTAGGTTATAGCTTGATTTTTTTTGTTTAGGTTTTTATGGGTTTAATTAGGTTATAAGTATGCTTAGGTTTATTTTAGGTATTAAACCCCTCCCTCTCCTCTCCCGTGAACCAGCAGCCCGCCTCCCCCCTTTTTCTTTTTATTTTTTTCTCCTGTGCGAACTCCTGACCCGAGCGGAAACCGCCCTAGCCGGCTCCTTCCACCGCCCGCCGCCGGCAGCCCCGGCCTCCCCTTTCCGATCCGAGGCCGGATCCGGACTCCCCTAGGCGCGATCTCCCTCCCGAGGTAATTTATTTTGAGTTTCACCGTAGATTTTTTTTGTGATTTGGAATGGATGTGGTTTGTTTTTTCGCTCCTTGTGTTGATAGAATGCAATCTTAGGTTGGTTGGAGTGATTGGAAGCCTTCCGGAATTTTTGGGCGTCCGCCATAGCGCCGTTGTGCTGGCGAAATTTTTGGTGATTTAGCGAGGCAAGTGCTTCCCCTCTTTTCGCCGTTTGGCCTCCCTTTTTGTTCAAATCCTTGATAATTCCTTTTAGTCGTGCATATTGAAATTGATAATTTAATTTCTCCTAACCCTAACCCCTACTTGTAGCGCGCTAGAAAAATTAGGATTTCTACCCTCCCGCTAGTAGCTTCCGATTTAGGACGGCGTCGCGGTAGGTGTGTCGCGTAGATATGGGTTAGCGTCGGGTTGAGTTTATGTTAGGCCTAGGTGTAGGTCTAGGTTTTGGGATTTTTGCCTAGTTTGCCTATTTGAGGTGTTTAGGTGTGCTTGTGCACGCACGGCCTATGGTCGTGCGTCTTTTAAATCGTGCGACCCGATGTCGGTGCTCGTACGCTAGGCTTAGGATCGAGTGAGTGTACTCACTCGCAGCGGCGTTGCGTAATCGCAACGACTAATCCCTTAGCGTTGATTTCTTCCCGAGTGTTTTGCTCGTGTATCGAGAGTCCCTTGTCGGCTGTTACTTTTCGAAGGCCGAATCGTGGGTTGTGGTCAGTAGTGGTGGTGGATGGCTCTTTTAGGGGTTGTGTGGCGTGATGTAGCCTTGGCCACACTCTTTACCTTGACCCGAGTAGTTTCTGGGCAAGTGAGTGATGGGTCTTTTGTGCCTTCACGTGTCAACCCTTGAGCAATTTGTTGACTTGGAATTAGTGGTTGGGCGTTTGGAACGCTTTCAACCTGATGCCAAGTTTCTTGTTTTTGCTACTGCCGCCTCTCACAGTTTAGGATGTTAGGCGTTTCTTCCGTAGGTGTTGCAGCATTTTTGGCATCATGGCCATGTTGACTCTGCAGGTTTTTAGGCAGAGTAGTTGCTGTTTTCCCGCACTTGGTGCAGGTTTGCTTTTCGCCCTTCCTTGGGCATTGTTGTTTTACTCTACTTTGTACCCTCTTTACCTTACTTTACTTGCTTTTACCTTACTTTCTTTTTTAGCACTTGCATTCCTTGCTCTGAGGTGTTCTATTTTTCTTCTGAACGCCTCAGGATCTGGGCGGTAGCCAGTAGGTGGCTGTTGCTGTGGTGCTGTTGGAGGTTTCCTTTCTGTTGGCTGTTGAGACTCTCCTGAGTCATTGTGAGGTAGTTTTACTGTTTTCTTACAGACATACATACTTGCCAGTGGGTTCGTGTCAGCTGTTGGCGCCCCTGGTAGTTTTACCTTTTTGTACTAGATATGCTTTTCTTCTTACTGCTACCCTTTCTGGGAGATAGTCTATTTGCTCTGGGAAGTTTTATGCTAGGTTGCTAGTTACTTTAAAAGCTAAAAGTAAAACTATATTATGTATAAGCATATGATCAGCATGATTTCTAAAAAGAACTCACTCAACGTACTTTCTTAATTACGTATAACAAATGATTTTCCTATATATGTATAAATTAAAACTAGAAGTTTTGGTTCAGCGTAAGGGTCCTTCGGGATCACTTATGCGCTCATTTAGGATGTGGTCATAAATGAAGTATTTTCCGCTACGCATAAAAAAATCAGTTTTGAAACCGTGGACTCTTTGGTCCACTGAGCCGAGGGATACGGCCCATGAATAAATCAAGTTTTTATAATCAATAAAGTCATGATTTGAAGGATTTGGAGTGTCGCCTGAACGTCGGCAGTTATCCCCTGTTCGACGTGGCATCACAGCGCGTAGATTTTCTCTTACTCTGATTTAATAAATAGTGAGAAAAAATGCGGGTTGTGACAGTTGGTATCAGAGGGAGGTTGCTTGACAATTGGTCGGGCAACCTTCCTTTGTTTGTGTTAGATGTTTAGAGTCATATCATACACACACCGACATGTCATCGGCACGTTTTGGCTGAAGCACGAACACTGCACCACACGCATAAGCATAACATGAAGTATACGGGGCATATTATGTAGTATGGGATGCATAATATGTGTTCGTATATGGATCCACCATAGGGGCTACATGTGAGGGTTATGTAGTATGGGATGCATAACCTCACCACATGACTGCGACTAGCACGTTTTCTTTTTAGTCGCATGGGAATGTTATGTAGTATGGGATGCATAACATTTTCATGTGTACTCCGCCATGGCATGCACTAGGGCCTTTTTTTTAGAATGCATAGCATAATCATGCATAGCATAACATCGCATAAGCACAACGCGCCAAGCTAAAGACGTGCAGGATGACATGTGTACACACATAATTTTTGAGTCAAAAATAATATAATTCATGCATTCCCGATCTAGGCACAAGAGTTAGTGTGATGGTGGTGAACCATCTTAGGCTAAGCATATCATTCCTTTTGTATTAAATAAAATAAAATCTCAGAGCAAATATAGCAGTAGAAGATCATATTTATGTATGTATTGTCTGTACCTTTTGTCTAATCCTAGGAGTTTAGCTAAGTTCTAATCGTTTGTTATGTTTTAATTTTCCTTATAGTATGCCGCCGAAGCGTAAAGTGACGAGGTCGACTCCCCAGTCTGAGGGTGAGTCCTCCGGTGCTCAAAGTGATGCGTTGGTGGAAAGCCTGAGGCAGAGTAACGAGGCCTTATCAAGGCAGGTGGTGGAGTTGCAGGCCCAGATGCAGTCCTTTTTATCCGGAGCGGCGGGTCAGACTCCGGGAGTTCAGGACCCCGCCGTGGGTACAGCTGTCCTAGCCCCTCCTGCCCCCCCTGCTCCTCTCGTGCCTCCAGTAGTGGTGCCCCCCGGGATGGCTTTCATCTCCCAGTTCCAGAGGCTGAGCCCTCCCACGTACGCTGGGAAGGCGGATTTCATGGTATTGGACGACTGGCTGATCACTATGGAAGAGATGCTTCACTATTCAGGTATCTCAGATGATCAGAAGGTGATGTTAGCCGCCTATCAGCTGAAGGGGCTAGCGAAGAGCTGGTGGATGCGAGAGAAGGAAGGCATGGTGGGAGAATGTACTTGGGCATCCTTCAAAGAGATCCTGATGAGGAAGTTTCTACCATCAGTAGAGCGAGACAGGCTGATGAATGACTTTATTCATTTGAAGCAGAGGCAGCTATCCGTCAGCGACTACGAGATTGAGTTTAGCAAACTCAGTCGCTTTGGTCCTAGCTTGGTGAGCTCCGAGGAGGACAGGGTGAAGCGGTTTCTTGGTGGCCTCAGGAGCGATGTCCAGCAGCTTGCGGTTGCTCATGGCGCAGTTACTTATGCGGGAGCAGTTGAGGCCGCTTTGAAGGTAGAGGCTATCGAGAACGCGAAGCAGCGTGGACAGCAGGCGAGAAACGAGAAGAGGAGGTCAGTTGAGGAAAAGGGTCCCCAGGTTCTTGGTGCTGCTTCTGAGAAGAAGAGCAAGGTAGTGTGCAGTTTCTGTGGCCATCCGGGCCACCCAGCTGAGAGGTGCTTCAAGAGGGCAAGGGTCCAGAAGAAGGAGCATGTGCATGCTATCCAGGGTGCTCCTAGGAGGGATGTTCCTTGTCCTGTCTGCAAGCGACCCGGTCACGATGCTGCTCAGTGCTGGTCCAAGGATCGTGTTTGCTACCAGTGTGGCCAGAAGGGCCATATTAAGTCGGGGTGCCCTCAGGTTCAGTCCGCTCTACATGCCGTTCCGCTCCAGGCCTTACCTCCGCCTCAGCCGGTGGACAAGGGTAAAGGGAAGCTGAATGTGGTATCTTCAGCGGAGGCTGAGACTTCGACGCAGGTCATTTCGGGTAAACCCCCTCGCTTGACTTTCTCTTTTGTAGCAGTTTTAGTGTTGCTATGGTTTTGTTTATTGCTTGTGCGTTTATTGCCTTGTTTGTGTATAGGGAAATTTAAGGTAAGGAACCGCTGGGCCCGCGTTCTGTTTGACTCAGGTGCTACCCACTCCTTTGTGGCTAGGGCCTTTGTCGAGCGGTGCCAGTGGGTTCTTGATCGTGTTGGTGGTGCCTTTAGCGTCAAGTTCCCCTCGGGTGAATCCGTGATATCAGATCAGGGCATTCTGGACTGCCCTATTTTGTTGGGGGATTATCTGGCCAAGGCTGATCTGAAGGTTCTAGACTTAGAGGATTTCGATGTCATCCTGGGTATGGACTGGTTGTCCCGATATGATGCAGTGATTCAGTGCAGGGGAAAACGCTTGGATTTCAGAAAGGACAGCGGTCAGCCCGGGAGTGTTTTCGGTGATTCGCGTCGGGACTCTCCGGCGATTTCTGCGGTATGTGCTCAGAGGGTTTTTCCTGCTGGTTGTTTTGCTTGTCTAGTCTCAGTGTTGGGGACTGTTAGCAGTGTGCCGCTTTTGGATGAGATTCCGGTTGCGCGAGAGTTTCCTGACGTGTTCCCTAGCGATCTTCCCGGTCTTCCTCCAGACAGGGATGTGGAGTTCGTGATCGATTTGGAGCCTGGTACGCGTCCGATTGCCAAGGCGCCGTATCGGATGGCCCCGCGAGAGCTGGAGGAGCTTCGTACTCAGCTTGATGAGTTATTGGAGAAGGGCTTCATAAGGCAGAGCTCGTCGCCCTGGGGTGCTCCGGTTCTCTTTGTGAAGAAGAAGGACGGTTCGATGCGCCTTTGTATCGACTATAGAGAGTTGAACAAAGTCACCATCAAGAACAGGTATCCACTGCCCAGAATCGACGATTTATTTGATCAGTTGCGTGGCAGTTCAGTATTTTCGAAGATAGACCTCCGTTCTGGTTACCATCAGCTTAGGATCCGAGAGTCGGATGTCCCACGGACGGCTTTCCGATCGAGGCATGGTCATTTCGAGTTCCTGGTCATGTCTTTTGGGCTGACCAATGCGCCTTCAGCATTTATGGACATGATGAACCGGGTGTTCAAGGACTTTCTGGACAAGTTTGTCGTCGTGTTCATTGACGACGTTCTGATTTATTCTCGGAATGCGGCGGAGCATGATCAGCATTTGCGGTTGGTGTTATCCGCCTTGAGGGATCATCAGTTGTATGCCAAGCTGAGCAAATGCGAGTTCTGGTTGCCTCAGGTTTCCTTCCTGGGTCATGTGGTGAACAAAGATGGTATTTCAGTGGACCCGGAGAAGATCTCAGCGGTGATGGATTGGAGTAGGCCGAGCACACCCAAGGAGATCAGGAGCTTCTTGGGGTTGGCCGGCTATTATAGAAGATTCGTCGAGGGTTTTTCTACCTTGGCAGCGCCCTTGACAAAGCTGACGCAGAAGCATGCGGCGTTCGTTTGGAGTGATAAGTGCGAGGAGGCCTTTCTGGAGCTAAAGAGCAGGTTATGTTCTGCCCCTGTGTTGACCTTGCCGGCGGAGGGACAGGACTATGACGTGTATGTGGATGCCTCGCACGTTGGACTCGGTGGCGTGTTGATGCAGGAAGGGAAGGTGATCGCTTATGGGTCTCGTCAGTTGAAGATTCATGAGCGGAACTATCCTACGCACGACCTCGAGTTCGCAGCGGTGATTTTTGCCTTGAAGCTGTGGAGACACTTACTTTATGGGGCCCAGTGCAGGATCTTTACCGATCACAAGAGCCTGAAGTACGTGTTCACTCAGAAGGAGCTGAATTTGCGTCAGCGGCGGTGGCTTGAGTATGTTGCTGATTATGATGTTGAGATTCAGTACCATCCGGGCAAGGCCAATGTGGTGGCCGACGCCTTGAGCCGGAAGACGGGGAAAGTCTTCAATCTCACCGCAGATCGCTTAGTGGAGGAGTTTCTATTGATGGATATCACCGCAGGACGCTGTGAGTTGCAGAGCAGTTTGGTAGTGGCAGAGCCGTCATGGATTTCTCTCACCAGATTGCATCAGAAAGAGGATCCGGATTTGTTGCACTTGTACCTCAGAGCTGAGAGGGGAGAGTTGCCAGATTTCTCCATCGACGAGGCGGGTACTTTGAAGTACCGCGGCAGGTTTTGCATCCCCGCAGTTGGAGACATCAGAGTTATGGTATGCAAAGAGGCTCACGGATCCAGTGTTTCCTACCACCCGGGATCCACGAAGATGTACCATGATCTGAAGCAGATCGCCTGGTGGTATGGGATGAAGGGTGATATAGCTCGTTTTGTCTCGGAGTGTTACACTTGCAGGCGGGTGAAGGCCGACCATGGGAGGCCTGGTGGCAAGTTGGCACCTTTGGAGATCCCGACTTGGAAGTGGGAAAGCATCTCGATGGATTTCATTACAGGCTTACCGAGATCTCCGAGAGGGTTTGATTCTGTTTGGGTGATCGTGGACCGATTGACGAAGTGTGCGCACTTCGTACCATATAAGATCGATTACTCGATGAAGAAGATTGCTGAGTTGTACTTGGATGAGGTCGTCAGATTGCACGGCGTTCCAGTTAGCATCGTTTCAGATCGAGACTCTCGGTTCACATCGCGTTTCTGGAGGAGTTTGCAGGAGGGTTTGGGCACTGATTTGAGGTATTCCACAGCTTACCATCCGCAGACCAACGGGCAGACCGAGCGTGTGAATCAGATTGTGGAGGATATGATCCGGTGCTATATTCTCGATCATGGAGGTGCTTGGGATGAGCGTTTGCGGCTCATGGAATTTGCCTACAACAACAGCTACCAAGAGAGTCTACAGATGGCTCCCTTCGAGGCGTTGTATGGGGGGCGCTGCAGAACCCCTCTGTTTTGGGCCGAGGCCGGTGAGAGGCCTGTTTTGGGTCCTGATGCACTCGAAGAGATGGAGGTTTCCGTGAAACTTATTCGGGAGAAGCTTCGAGTTGCTCAGGAGAGGTATGAGAAGAACGCCAATCGGCGTAGGTCCGATTTAGAGTTTTCAGTGGATGATTTGGTCTTCTTGAAGGTGTCTCCGATGGTAGGAGTGAAGAGGTTTGGCAGGAATCGGAAGTTGGATCCGAGATTTGTGGGCCCGTTCAGGATTTTGGAGCGTATTGGTGTGGCTGCTTATAGGCTGGATCTGCCAGCTAGCTTCCCGGGGGTTCATAATGTCTTTCATGTGAGCCAGTTGCGGAAGTGCGTGCGGAGCAGTGGGCAAGTCTTGGACGCTGTGCCCCAGTTGGAGCCCAACCTCTCGTATGTCGAGGTGCCGGTCCGCATCTTGGAAGCTCAAGCTCGAGTGTTGCGGACGAAGTCTATTCCTATGGTGAAGGTTCTTTGGAGGAATCAGGATTTGGAGAGCGCGACTTGGGAGCTAGAGTCGGCTATGAGGGAGGCTCACCCTCATTTGTTCCCCTGAGTTTGCGGGTACGTTTCCTCTCTAGTAGTTGGTTTCTTTCCTTCTGTTGTAGGAGTAGTTTTCGCAAAGTTTCGGGACGAAACTTTTTGTTAGGGGGAGTGACTGTAACGCCCCCGAATTTTCGACGATTTATTTAAATCCTTTTTCGGCGTTACGTTGACGTTTTCCGTCTCGAGCCGTTGTTAGAGTACCTCGTTAGGTGTTCTTAGAGGTTTAGCCTGTTTGCGGGTTTCCCCAGCTAGCCGGTGTCTGTTTTGGAGACCCGGTTGAGCCTTTCAGGGAATTCTCGTGTTTGGCTTCGGGCAAGGTTAGCTCGAGTTTTGTTCGTCGGAAGTCGTTTTTGACTTCGTCGTTGTTCTCGTAGCCCGGGTTTTTAGCTACGGTGCGATTTTGGTCGAAATCCGAGGACGTCGCGTTTTCGCGTCGTTTTGGCGGTAGTTATTTGTGCGAGTCGTCATTTCTTTTTTATGATGGCATATCTATTTATTTACGCTTGAGTAGCGTGGCGCGTAATTTATGCGTGCCGGTATTTATATTAGTGTGCGTGTATGTACGTGCGGAGTAGGAAAATTTACGCGTGCGTGTCGGCGTTTGTGTAGTATGTATTTATTTATATATGGGTGTTAGTATGTATGCATATGTGTGTTAGTGTGTAATTTAGTTATATTAGTTAATAATTATATAAGGTATGATATATAATTAAGTGATATTAGATTATTAGGTTTTGGTTTGATTTTGTTATTAGGTTATAGCTTGATTTTTTTTGTTTAGGTTTTTATGGGTTTAATTAGGTTATAAGTATGCTTAGGTTTATTTTAGGTATTAAACCCCTCCCTCTCCTCTCCCGTGAACCAGCAGCCCGCCTCCCCCCTTTTTCTTTTTATTTTTTTCTCCTGTGCGAACTCCCGACCCGAGCGGAAACCGCCCTAGCCGGCTCCTTCCACCGCCCGCCGCCGGCAGCCCCGGCCTCCCCTTTCCGATCCGAGGCCGGATCCGGACTCCCCTAGGCGCGATCTCCCTCCCGAGGTAATTTATTTTGAGTTTCACCGTAGATTTTTTTTGTGATTTGGAATGGATGTGGTTTGTTTTTTCGCTCCTTGTGTTGATAGAATGCAATCTTAGGTTGGTTGGAGTGATTGGAAGCCTTCCGGAATTTTTGGGCGTCCGCCATAGCGCCGTTGTGCTGGCGAAATTTTTGGTGATTTAGCGAGGCAAGTGCTTCCCCTCTTTTCGCCGTTTGGCCTCCCTTTTTGTTCAAATCCTTGATAATTCCTTTTAGTCGTGCATATTGAAATTGATAATTTAATTTCTCCTAACCCTAACCCCTACTTGTAGCGCGCTAGAAAAATTAGGATTTCTACCCTCCCGCTAGTAGCTTCCGATTTAGGACGGCGTCGCGGTAGGTGTGTCGCGTAGATATGGGTTAGCGTCGGGTTGAGTTTATGTTAGGCCTAGGTGTAGGTCTAGGTTTTGGGATTTTTGCCTAGTTTGCCTATTTGAGGTGTTTAGGTGTGCTTGTGCACGCACGGCCTATGGTCGTGCGTCTTTTAAATCGTGCGACCCGATGTCGGTGCTCGTACGCTAGGCTTAGGATCGAGTGAGTGTACTCACTCGCAGCGGCGTTGCGTAATCGCAACGACTAATCCCTTAGCGTTGATTTCTTCCCGAGTGTTTTGCTCGTGTATCGAGAGTCCCTTGTCGGCTGTTACTTTTCGAAGGCCGAATCGTGGGTTGTGGTCAGTAGTGGTGGTGGATGGCTCTTTTAGGGGTTGTGTGGCGTGATGTAGCCTTGGCCACACTCTTTACCTTGACCCGAGTAGTTTCTGGGCAAGTGAGTGATGGGTCTTTTGTGCCTTCACGTGTCAACCCTTGAGCAATTTGTTGACTTGGAATTAGTGGTTGGGCGTTTGGAACGCTTTCAACCTGATGCCAAGTTTCTTGTTTTTGCTACTGCCGCCTCTCCGCCTCTCCAGTTTAGGATGTTAGGCGTTTCTTCCGTAGGTGTTGCAGCATTTTTGGCATCATGGCCATGTTGACTCTGCAGGTTTTTAGGCAGAGTAGTTGCTGTTTTCCCGCACTTGGTGCAGGTTTGCTTTTCGCCCTTCCTTGGGCATTGTTGTTTTACTCTACTTTGTACCCTCTTTACCTTACTTTACTTGCTTTTACCTTACTTTCTTTTTTAGCACTTGCATTCCTTGCTCTGAGGTGTTCTATTTTTCTTCTGAACGCCTCAGGATCTGGGCGGTAGCCAGTAGGTGGCTGTTGCTGTGGTGCTGTTGGAGGTTTCCTTTCTGTTGGCTGTTGAGACTCTCCTGAGTCATTGTGAGGTAGTTTTACTGTTTTCTTACAGACATACATACTTGCCAGTGGGTTCGTGTCAGCTGTTGGCGCCCCTGGTAGTTTTACCTTTTTGTACTAGATATGCTTTTCTTCTTACTGCTACCCTTTCTGGGAGATAGTCTATTTGCTCTGGGAAGTTTTATGCTAGGTTGCTAGTTACTTTAAAAGCTAAAAGTAAAACTATATTATGTATAAGCATATGATCAGCATGATTTCTAAAAAGAACTCACTCAACGTACTTTCTTAATTACGTATAACAAATGATTTTCCTATATATGTATAAATTAAAACTAGAAGTTTTGGTTCAGCGTAAGGGTCCTTCGGGATCACTTATGCGCTCATTTAGGATGTGGTCATAAATGAAGTATTTTCCGCTACGCATAAAAAAATCAGTTTTGAAACCGTGGACTCTTTGGTCCACTGAGCCGAGGGATACGGCCCATGAATAAATCAAGTTTTTATAATCAATAAAGTCATGATTTGAAGGATTTGGAGTGTCGCCTGAACGTCGGCAGTTATCCCCTGTTCGACGTGGCATCACAGCGCGTAGATTTTCTCTTACTCTGATTTAATAAATAGTGAGAAAAAATGCGGGTTGTGACATCGGCGGGGGAGAACTCGGTGTCGTTGAGCACCAACCTCCCGTCCTGGTCGACTGACTGGGAGGATAAGGGGGAGGCGTTCGCCGTCCTTCATGCCATCTATGGTCGGGCCGACGCGGAGTCCGTCATGGAGCTGACCCCGACGGAGCTTGCCCATCAGTCGGCCTGCGCGCTCGCGCGGTCTGCCGAGCTGGGGCATTACTCGGCGAGGAAGATGCTGGAAATGACCGATGCCCTCAAAATCGTCTCCAAGAAGGCCATTGACCTTGGCATGCAGTCCGCCCGCTGGAGTGACTTCGAGGTGAGTTATCCTTGGGTAGGTTGCTTGACTTGTATCGCTGCCAGGCTCTGACATTGGTCATCTCGCAGGCTGCCGAGATAGAAGCGGCGAAGAAGCTTTCCGAGTGCGAGGAGAAGCTCGCCGCCTCCCAGGCCGAGTTGGAGGCGGCTCAAACTCGCGCTGCGGTGATGGAGACCAGGTTGATCGCTGCTGAAGGGCGGCCGAGTTCCTCAACCTCGCTGCCCGAGGACCCGGCGCGAGTGGTGAAGCAATCGCGCGTCCTCTGGGAGGAGAGATCCTCCGTTCGCCGCGAGATCGCGCGGGCGGCGGGGAATGTCATTCTCGCGCGCCTTAGGCTCGGGGGCCAGCTCGTCGAGGGGGAGAAGCTGCTCACTGTCGACGAGCTCATCCCCGAGCTGCTCGCCGAGGGGACTGTCCCGCCGTACGACGCGTCGTCGCCGACCAGCTCCGGTGATTCTGACAGCAGCGGCAGCGGAAGCAGCAGCGGCAGCGGAAGCAGCAGCGGCGAGACCGCAGAGAGCGACGACTTTGCGGATATCGGCGATGTTGGGGATGATGAATATCGGCCTGATACTGGCGACGACGAGTCCTAGTTGCTCGCCGATATTCTTTTTGTTCCTTTTGTAAACCACATTTTGACTTAGTGATTTATACAAAGTTTTGTCTTTTCCTCTGACTGGATGTTACTCGCTGCTAGGCTCATAGGCTCGGAGAGGGACGCTCGCTAGGTCGCAGGGGATGGCCCCAACATCGACCATCCGCTCGCCGGGACCTACTCGCCCCTGCGCCCGGATACTCGTGAACCTGCTGTGCTACCTACCGCGCGGGTGGCGTGTGGGACGTACTCGCATGTCCCCCGGGGCTCGCTTACTCGCGCGGTTTCAGCTCGCTTCCCCGCATGGAAACAGCTCGCCTACTCGCGCGAGATCAGCTCGCCTGTTCGCGTGAGTTTTGCTCTCCTACTCGCGCGAGGCCTGCTCGCGCGTGACGAAAATTGGGCCGGGCTTAGTCGTCGAACATAGCCCGTGGGCCCCTCCTTGTTATCGAGGAGATCGGCCGATTCCCGAGGAGAGGAGCTCGTGGGGATACCGGTCTTACGACGCTGCTCAACTCGAAGTCTTGGATTACAATCGAGGAGATCGGCCGATTCCCGAGGAGAGGAGCTCGTGGGGATACCGGTCTTACGACGCTGCTCAACTCGAAGTCTTGGATTACAATCGAGGAGATCGGCCGATTCCCGAGGAGAGGAGCTCGTGGGGATACCGGTCTTACGACGCTGCTCAACTCGAAGTCTTGGATTACAATCGAGGAGATCGGCCGATTCCCGAGGAGAGGAGCTCGTGGGGATACCGGTCTTACGACGCTGCTCAACTCGAAGTCTTGGTTTACAATCGAGGAGATCGGCCGATTCCCGAGGAGAGGAGCTCGTGGGGATACCGGTCTTAACGACCTGCTCAACTCGAAGTCTTGGATTACAATCGAGGAGATCGGCCGATTCCCGAGGAGAGGAGCTCGTGGGGATACCGGTCTTACGACGCTGCTCAACTCGAAGTCTTGGATTACAATCGAGGAGATCGGCCGATTCCCGAGGAGAGGAGCTCGTGGGGATACCGGTCTTACGACGCTGCTCGACTCGAGGTCTTGGATTAAATCAGGAGATCGAGCGGCCGATTCCCGAGGAGAGGAGCTCGTGGGGATACCGGTCTTACGACGCTGCTCAACTCGAAGTCTTGGATTACAATCGAGGAGATCGGCCGATTCCCGAGGAGAGGAGCTCGTGGGGATACCGGTCTTACGACGCTGCTCAACTCGAGTCTTGGTTTACAATCGAGGAGATCGGCCGATTCCCGAGGAGAGGAGCTCGTGGGGATACCGGTCTTACGACGCTGCTCAACTCGAAGTCTTGGATTACAATCGAGGAGATCGGCCGATTCCCGAGGAGAGGAGCTCGTGGGGATACCGGTCTTACGACGCTGCTCAACTCGGTCTTGGATTACAATCGAGGAGATCAGCCGATTCCCGAGGAGAGGAGCTCGTGGGGATACCGGTCTTACGACGCTGCTCAACTCGAAGTCTTGGATTACAATCGAGGAGATCGGCCGATTCCCGAGGAGAGGAGCTCGTGGGGATACCGGTCTTACGACGCTGCTCACTCTCGAGTCTTGGATTACAATCGAGGAGATCGGCCGATTCCCGAGGAGAGGAGCTCGTGGGGATACCGCGTCTTACGACGCTGCTCAACTCGAAGTCTTGGATACAATCGAGGAGATCGGCCGATTCCCGAGGAGAGGAGCTCGTGGGGATACCGGTCTTACGACGCTGCTCAACTCGAAGTCTTGGTTTACAATCGAAGGAGATCGGCCGATTCCCGAGGAGAGGAGCTCGTGGGGATACCGGTCTTACGACGCTGCTCAACTCGAAGTCTTGGATTAAATTCGAGGAGATCGGCCGATTCCCGAGGAGAGGAGCTCGTGGGGATACCGGTCTTACGACGCTGCTCAACTCGAAGTCTTGGATTACAATCGAGGAGATCGCCGATTCCCGAGGAGAGGAGCTCGTGGGGATACCGGTCTTACGACGCTGCTCAACTCGAAGTCTTGGATTACAATCGAGGAGATCGGCCGATTCCCGAGGAGAGGAGCTCGTGGGGATACCGGTCTTACGACGCTGCTCAACTTCGAAGTCTTGGTTTACAATCGAGGAGATCGGCCGATTCCCGAGGAGAGGAGCTCGTGGGGATACCGTCTTACGACGCTGCTCAACTCTTACGTCTTGGATTACAATCGCTCAGGAGATCGGCCGATCTTGGATTACAATCGAGGAGATCAGGATTCCCGAGGAGAGGAGCTCGTGGGGATACCGGTCTTACGACGCTGCTCAACTCGAAGTCTTGGATTACAATCGAGGAGATCGGCCGATTCCCGAGGAGAGGAGCTCGTGGGGATACCGGTCTTACGACGCTGCTCAACTCGAAGTCTTGGATTACAATCGAGGAGATCGGCCGATTCCCGAGGAGAGGAGCTCGTGGGGATACCGGTCTTACGACGCTGCTCAACTCGAAGTCTTGGATTACAATCGAGGAGATCGGCCGATGATTAAAACAATCGATTCCCGAGGAGAGGAGCTCGTGGGGATACCGGTCTTACGACGCTGCTCAACTCGAAGTCTTGGTTTACAATCGAGGAGATCGGCCGATTCCCGAGGAGAGGAGCTCGTGGGGATACCGGTCTTACGACGCTGCTCAACTCGAAGTCTTGGATTACAATCGAGGAGATCGGCCGATTCCCGAGGAGAGGAGCTCGTGGGGATACGGTCTTACGACGCTGCTCAACTCGAAGTCTTGGATTACAATCGAGGAGATCGGCCGATTCCGAGGAGAGGAGCTCGTGGGGATACCGGTCTTACGACGCTGCTCGACTCGAAGTCTTGGATTACAATCGAGGAGATCGGCCGATTCCGAGGAGAGGAGAGAGCTCGTGGGGATACCGGTCTTACGACGCTGCTCGACTCGAGGTCTTGGATTACAATCGAGGAGATCGGCCGATTCCCGAGGAGAGGAGCTCGTGGGGATACCGGTCTTACGACGCTGCTCAACTCGAAGTCTTGGATTACAATCGAGGAGATCGGCCGATTCCCGAGGAGAGGAGCTCGTGGGGATACCGGTCTTACGACGCTGCTCAACTCGAAGTCTTGGTTTACAATCGAGGAGATCGGCGATTCCCGAGGAGAGGAGCTCGTGGGGATACCGGTCTTACGACGCTGCTCAACTCGAAGTCTTGGATTACAATCGAGGAGATCGGCCGATTCCGAGGAGAGGAGCTCGTGGGGATACCGGTCTTACGACGCTGCTCAACTCGAAGTCTTGGATTACAATCGAGGAGATCGGCCGATTCCCGAGGAGAGGAGCTCGTGGGGATACCGGTCTTACGACGCTGCTCAACTCGAAGTCTTGGATTACAATCGAGGAGATCGGCCGATTCCCGAGGAGAGGAGCTCGTGGGGATACCGGTCTTACGACGCTGCTCAACTCGAAGTCTTGGATTACAATCGAGGAGATCGCCGATTCCCGAGGAGAGGCTCGTGGGGGTACGGTCTTACGACGCTGCTCAACTCGAAGTCTTGGTTTACAATCGAGGAGATCGACCGATTCCCGAGGAGAGGAGCTCGTGGGGATACCGGTCTTACGACGCCTGCTCAACTCGAAGTCTTGGATTACAATCGTTTACAATCGAGGAGAAGTCGGCCGATTCCCGAGGAGAGGAGCTCGTGGGGATACCGGTCTTACGACGCTGCTCGACTCGAGGTCTTGAGATTACAATCGAGGGAGATCGGCCGATTCCGAGGAAGAGGAGCTCGTGGGTCTTGGATTATACCGATTCCCGTCTTACGACGCTGCTCAACTCGAAGTCTTGGTTTACAATCGAGGAGATCGGCCGCCGATTCCCGAGGAGAGGAGCTCGTGGGGATACCGGTCTTACGACGCTGCTCAACCTCGAAGTCTTGGATTACAATCGAGGAGATCGCCGATTCCCGAGGAAGGAGCACGTGGGGATACCGGTCTTAAACGGACGCGGCCGATTCCCGAGGAGAGGAGCTCGTGGGGATACCGGTCTTACGACGCTGCTCAACTCGAAGTCTTGGATTACAATCGAGGAGATCGACCGATTCCCGAGGAGAGGAGCTCGTGGGGAACTCGAAGTCTTGGTTTACAATCGAGGAGATGCGGCCGATTCCGAGGAGAGGAGCTCGTGGGGATACCGGTCTTACGACGCTGCTCAACTCGAAGTCTTGGATTACAATCGAGGAGATCGGCCGATTCCCGAGGAGAGGGAGCTCGTGGGGATACCGGTCCTTACGACGCTGCTCAACTCGAAGTCTTGGATTACAATCGAGAGATCGGCCGATTCCGAGGAGAGGAGCTCGTGGGGATACCGTCTTACGACGCTGCTCAACTCGAAGTCTTGAGTCACAATCCTGCACTCTCATACAGTTTGGAGATTAATCTTGAAAGTGAAGGGATAGATACGATAGCGGAATTAAAGATTATAGATATTTGAAATAAGAACCCTAAAGCCTAACACAAGTGTTGTGCACAAATAAAGCTAACTGTAATTACAGTTAGCTTGGTCCTAATCCAGCAACTAGCAAACCTAGTTATAACTAATCACAAAGCCACAGTACAAATAATCAATTAAGCAACCAGACGACACAAGATATTATAGTGGTTCCCCAAACACACTGGGTACATCCACTCTCTAACCCACACGGTAGGAACCACTACAGGTTTTTGATCAGGTGCCCTGCCACCAACAAGATCTGCTGCAGGTAGATCTAGAGACCTTTAGTAGACTTTGATCAGGTGTCTAAAAACCAAGCTTTACTTTTTGAAGGGAGTAAACAACCCTTTACATGAGGGGGAAGAGGGTTAGAATGTCTTCTCTATTTTACAATAGATTAGAGAAGCACAAGAGATCGCTTCAGAACTCAAGAAAGAATACTGTCTTGAAGTTCTGAAGGAAAAAGCTTGAAGAAGACTATAGATCTGGAATGGATGTTCTTCTTCAGCTTCCTTCTTCTTCTTCTTCTTCAATATCTCTGAGTTATCTTCCTGGAACAGAGCACTCAGGTTGAAGAAGATTGAAGAGATATCTTCTCAGATGGATTGATGATTGCTGAGAGCAGTTGTATCTTCTCAGTTGAGTCCTGAGAGCAGCTATTTGTTTTCTTCCTTCTACTAACTTCATATGCTGGTAGTAGAGAGCTAAGTTCTTTTTGCAAAAGAAACTCTTTTAAATAGGAGGCAGCAGCAACGGCCTCTAATATTGGAGTTTGAGCTTTGTCTTCTTCTCAGATGCTTTTAATCTGGGCTGCAATAAACATAAAGACAAACAAGTCTTTTTGCATATATAAAACCTATAAAAGGGAAAGCAACTTGCAGCTGCAATAAATAATCTTATAAATGCTGTTAATCAAGTCACATCTAAAAACTCTATACAGCCAACGGCTATAAAGTACAGCTCAGATAAAGTACACTAATAAGACAAAATACATGTCCAGAAGCAAATTGACATGAATGCATAAATGGTATAAGCCAAGATTGCAATTGAATATATGTCATTAAGATCAATTAACTAAACTATAATATGCTAGAAATATAGGAAATAAAATAAGGAACAAAGAAAGCATTATAATATTATATAGCAGACAACCGAGGGCGAACGACCTGAGATCTATTGTCACGAAAGACCTGCTGAGATCGTTGACCTATCAATTGATAGTCGACTGACTCAGATAGTCGAACTATCCAGGTAGATAGTCGACCGACTAAAGACTAGACAGAGAAAACGTGTCGTTCTATCAAGAGATAGTCGACAGAGCTCGACGTTCTAGCAGAAGTCGAGCTGCCAGAGGCAGACGATCGTCGACCGGCTGATCGTCGATAGTCGTTCGGGCGTTCGACGATAGTCGAACCCGAAAATCCCTTAGCCAGAAATTTTATGGAAAGAGAAATACTCTACAACTAGACTTTGACCATAGATAAATCTTGGTTCAAGAGATAAAAGGAAAGATTTAACTCAAATCCAACAGGCGTACCACACCAATCCTGCCCTATTTGGGTTAGTCTTTCAAAGACTAAAATTAAAGAATCAAACTAACAACCTCCTAGAGATCTAGCCCAAATCAGAAACAAGGGTTCCAACATTCTCC